>JAMZAV010001957.1:0-249642 GCA_024449915.1 Sweltsa coloradensis | reverse complement strand
TAAAGTGGCCTAGGCTGGTTGCTTTGGGCGGGGGGGGGGGGGGGGGGGCACAGGCTGTAGACTGTTGAACCCATTACACGCACATTATAATGATTGTCTTTGTTTTGTGGTATGTAAATAGATGCGGAAATAGAAGGGGTTGGAGCGGAAGGGGTGGAATTAGTGGGGGGGGGGAGGAAGTAGCAATGTAAACTTAAAACATTTCGTTATACTTTTCGGAGAAATGTATACCGTTACTTTCTAATTTAACATGTATCTCAAATTTATGGCAGTTGAGCTGAAACGTGTAATCTTTAAAAGATATAATATGCCTATTCGACACGGTGAAATGACCCGACCAGTTAATTGTATTTACAATATGTATAAATAAATATTATATGTTATAACTAGTTTTACAGGAAATATCACGCACCATGTTTAATAAACTCAATATATTATTCCCAACGTTTCGGAAAAAAAAGTTTCCAAAAATAAACTGACTTTCTTTTCTACGCAAAGAAGAAACGCGTACCGTTCTTTTAAAGTCCTGCCAACGCCGTCGGGTCTGTGTCGTCACTACACCAGAGTGTGAGAAGTGTCGTTGCCAGCTGCTAGATCTAGATCTGGTTGTAACTTGTAGCTTGTAAGGAGATATGCGGAACCTGGAGCATAATATCTAGTGTCGCGCCTTCTGTCAGCTGTTATCGTATTGTATTGTACTGCACGTGTAAGAAGTGGGGGGGGGGGCTTCGTGGACATATGATATCAAAGTTGTCAACAAAGTATGTATGGACAGCAGTCTGCCCTACACTCGTAAATTATCAAAAAATCAGAAAAAATCAAAATAGTTATTTAAAAAAAAAAATATACAGTTATTTAATTTTTTTAATGTGACTGAAAATTACATTATTTACGCTATTGTGACAACTGCAAAAAATTTCAAACTTTTGTCGAAATGCAATATAATTTGTTTTTTAAAATTTGACTTCTTATACCCAAAATAAAAGGCCTATGTAGAGTTGCGTGCGAAGCCTTGGGGGAAATATCCCTTGGTGCTAGCACGGTGCCTAATAAAAATGTTCAACAACTATTATTATTTTTATATAGGCCAAAAATATCCCAACATTAGTCAATTTTTAATAACACCTTAGGAAAATCTTCAGCCAGGATTACTGGTGACTGGCATCGATCCGACGACTTCCGGGAACAAATAAGCGAAATTCACATCAAATTCACTGCAATTCGCTCTATTACTTGATGATATTGATTGACTGTTAATCTACCTTATTATTATTTTATAACTTATTTTGTGTTTCTAAATAACGACATTTCTATTATCTTATTTTTATATTGGTAGCCTTGAGTTCATCAGCTGAAAGGACACACACTATAAATTGTATTGTGTCCTATTCATAACAAAATTGAATTTGAATTTAGAATTTGAATTTATACTATCCAGCAGACAGTCTTACTAAACATAGGCCTAATTACTTTCTTCATTGTACCTTGATAAAACTCCTCTGCTACTTATTAGCATATCGGCCTCAACTTTGCAATACACTACAGTATTTTCTTTACTCTTGTTTTTAACGAATCATACTTTAATAACATCCACGTATTCAAATCTCTCTCAAACATCAACCTCATGTCAATCATCTTTACCCTGTTGCGTTGGCAGCGCCGCCCAAGCCGAACTCTCTCATTAGCCAATCAGAGCGCGGGATCTGATCCAGCTCTGATGCAGCCCTGCCCTGATGTGCTAGACATTATCCCAAGAAGTATTTGCTATAATTATCAGCATGATGAGCTACTTGTGATTCTGCGGGACTTACTGTACTGGATGTGCTATTACTATGCCAGTGTTAGTGCCCACAGGCTTCTATTCAGCTATGTAACATTTTACCATTTAAAATATGTGATATCTAAATCTTGGTACGCAAAAACATTTTTTTTTATTCACATCAAACATTTAAACACTTATAATTAAATACTCACAATAATAAATAGCTATAAAATCACAATAATAATCAAGATGGCGAATTCTCGGAAAACCATGATCAAAATGAGCTTATTTTAAAAGAATACGCGTCAGATGTGAAGTAGTTTTAATTGTTCACACTTCAATACAATAATTTTTATACTTCGAAGTACCTTTAGGCAAAACAAGTAACATTGGCCTACAGTAGGAAAAATA
Organism: Sweltsa coloradensis; assembly: GCA_024449915.1. Lineage (NCBI taxonomy): Eukaryota > Metazoa > Arthropoda > Insecta > Plecoptera > Chloroperlidae > Sweltsa > Sweltsa coloradensis. The sequence continues at coordinate 247,469 of JAMZAV010001957.1, read as the reverse complement.
ACAAAATATTTGACTTTGAAAAATAAAAGTGTAGCCTAATTTATTTCAGGGCCGAATTCCAACGCCACTTTTTGTTTATTGAGATATATTCAAAGAGCATTTCTTTTAAACACCAAAAAAATAATTATTTTTCTGTAATGTGACTTTCATACACAGTTTCATTCTGTGTTTTTATTAAAATTTGCACAGTTGTTTTGTAAAATAAGGCCAGTAGGTATTATTACTATTATTATTGTTGTTATTATTACACACATAACAAAAACTTGTAGAAATACAGCCAAACCTTACACACTCAAAAGGAATGAGATCTAAAAAAAGGGCCAAGCTCATCTACCCTTCCACATAAACGTACAGTGTCCCATAACAGCATCCTCGAAAAGCTTTTCAAAATAGAATTTGCGATTATTAATTTAACGTAATAGTTTATCAAAGTTCTTTTTTTGTAATTAATTTAAACGTAAACATGCAAATTCTATTTTGCCAAGCTTTTCGAGGATGCTGTTATGGGACACTGTACGTTTATGTGGAAGGGTAGATGAGCTTGGCCCTTTTTTTAGATCTCATTCCTTTTGAGTGTGTAAGGTTTGGCTGTATTTCTACAAGTTTTTGTTATGTGTGTGATCTCATTACTTTTTCAAGTTCCATTACAAAATTATTTGCTAAAATATAATATTTTTATCAAAGTTGATTTAAATTCTATGGTATTAGCAGTAACAATATAGGATGTAAAATATCTAGACCCGGATTCATGTACATCCTGGGTATAGGTGGTATAACCATGGTATAACGACGGTATAAGGACTGGACCCCAATTCTTGAGTTCGTGGGAGATGAGTTGAAAACGCAATTTGAAAACGAAGTCGTTTTCGTTTTCGAAGGAATTGGTATTCTTGAACGGTATCGTGGAAAACGTCATGGGTTGTGAGTTGAAAGCATTGATATTAAACCCCTATGGTTGAAAGAGTATCACGAAATCCAAACACTTTAAAAAGATTTGAGTGTTATGTGTCTGCAATGCTGCACATAAAGGTATGCTGCCACCACCCACTATTGTGGGAATTACCTGGTAGTACGTGCGTACGAGCGTCCAAGGCGCGTGAAGGTCTTGGAGCTTAATGCGAAGCTGCCAATTTAGGGATGAGGGTGAAATATACTTCAGACTTAAACCACTTGATTTATTAATATATAATAGCACATAGTTACACACATGTTATGTTCCATTCTATGGGCAGTACCCATTGCCCTACTTATAGCCTTGTCTGGCTTAACCCTGTATTATAAGATAACATGGTACTTACTCGAGTAGCAGGTGTGAAGGTAGGTTACTTTGCAGATCACTGATTTTAACGTGTTAAACTATACACTGATTTTATCCAACATTACTTGGGTTCGCCACATGTACTTGAATCTACGTTCTACGTACTTAAATCGTGATAATACATACTATCATCATCGAGATCTCCATACGCCAACGCTATGGTCAAAACCCTAGCACAGTAGTACAGATTACCTAGATGACAAAAGTCTCTCTCTCTCTCTAGCCAAACTAGAGATTAAGCTGACTTGACGTATTATTTAGACACTATTATGTTTTCATTAATATTTGCATCCTGATTAGTATATCCAATCATCGTCAAGATCTCCATACGCCAACGCTATGGTCAAAACCCTAGCACAGTAGTACAGATTACCTAGACGACAAAAGTCTCTCTCTCTCTCCAGCCAAACTAGAGATTAAGCTGACTGGACATACTAGTTATTTATTAAGTGAAGTTATATTGATTGATTTTACTTGTTCATAAAGTTCATTATATTAAGACTGCTATGCAACTAACGAGAAATGATGCTATACAATGCTAAATTTGTTCATACCTAGTAAGAGAGCAAGGCAACCTATGCTAGGCCAGACCCAAGTTGTTCTGCCTGTTGAAAAGTGTCCTGGCCAGAAGGAAGCCTCAGTCCTGTCCCCCCACTCCTAGTATTTCTGCGTAACATTTCCACTCAGTCACTCAGTTGGAAGTGCTAGCTATCCCGTGACGATGACTATAATGCTCGTGGCTAGCCATGGTACCAAAGTCTTGTTTAACACGTGCATACATTGTGAAAAGCACGTGATATTACATAAAAGTTAGAAGCTACTAATATTATAGCATATTCGAGTATATTCGACACACAACATCAGAACCTAATATTCCAGTTGCCCAACGTAACCCCATCTCCTGTTTGAACACTGCAAAATTATCGTAAGCGTAATCTTTATCACCTAAGCGAAGTGTCAAGGTTGCTACACCAGTGATAGGGAGGGGATGCCCTGTTACGCTCGAAAAATATCGCGCATTGGTTCTTATCGGAATATTAGCCTGTTGAATAATTGCATCACTAATCAAAGATTGATCCGCGCCGCTATCTAATAAAAATATTGCTGTGATATTTTGTGCCTGCGGAATAATAATCTCTGCCTGAACAAGTGTTTGAGCTGTTCCTGAACATATTGAATTAATCGATGTCGAAATATTGATGCATTTGACAACCAATTCCTGCGGAACAGTTAAAGGAATTGGCTCCTGCAGTTTTCCTGATTCCTACGATTATAATTCCTGTTCATATCCTGATTTGGATACTGATTACTCCCTCTACCGTCTTGACGAGAATAGTTCTGGCCCTGACTACCCTGATTACGAGATTGCCTATCATTGTCTCGAGGTGGGTAGTGTCGTGTGTTGTCACGTTGTGCATAACCTTGCGCATTGTCTCGCGGAGTATAGTGCCTTGCTGTGTCCGGCCCCGTGTAATTACCTGGCGTGTTCCTATGCTGCTGCCGTGAAGGCGGATTTAATTTCCAACACTGCTGTCTAGTGTGCCCCACCTTACTGCAATATTGGCATACAGGTCTATTGCCTGCACCCGCCTGAAACTGTCTAGATACAGGGTACGCATCCCTGACATAAGCTGGTTGCTGATAAGAACTAGGTCGACCCTGTGTACCCGGTTGAGTGGTATTGCTAGGGGTTGGACAATCCCTAGCAAAATGTCCTTTCCCATCACAACGGAAACATTGTATAGGCCTAGGGTGAGTAGCTACAGTCTGTTCTTTGTCAACATGCGCTATCAGTGACTTAGGTCGGGGTTTAGGTGATTTGTGATTTTGTTCCGGCTTCGGGGGCTGTTTAATAGCACTACTGACTATGCCTGCCACTAGCGGGACCTGTTCGGAAGTAGAATTAACCACACTAATCGCCATTGCCTCCCCGGTATTATTCATAGTCGCTTCTATAGCTTCCTGAAGCAACGCCTGTTCATAGGCCTGTTGGTATGTTGTCGGATTTTTGTCGAGTACGAAACGGCGAACATTACCCGTTAAACCTTGTGTAAAATGCGAGAGCATAGCTTCCTCAAGGAGTTTTTCGCGTATTTTCTGTTCCACGACATTATCGACTAGTGTTAAGGTTTTGTTGCCGGCGATTTGGAGCCGAGTCGCGAATTGTCGAATACTTTCGCCCGGTTTTTGTACGCAACGATCGAATTTAGATTTTAATTCAGTGGGTGATTCGATTACCTGAAACCAAGCTAACATTCTATGCTTAAATTCCGGGTATGACGCCTGTGCTAATACCGCGTTGTTTACCACGAAATCACGCGCATCATGTGTAAGTTTTAATCTAGCAATTACCACTTTCTGCAAGTCCGACCAGCCACTCATAAGGGCTATTTCATCAATTCTACTCAAGTAAGCTTGTATGCTAATACCGCCGGATTTTCCAGAGAATTCGGGCACTAAACTCAAATGACTTAAATTGCCGACCTGAGCAGCAGCTTGGCCAACCCGGACTCCTTCGGGACCAGGACCCGTCGAACTCGCCCGATCACTAGATTGCTGACTCTGAACCTCGTCCATGTTCAAAAGTCCTAGATCCTCGTTCGTCGACCTATCCACTACCTGCACTCCATTCCCAAATCCTACCTGACCCTCTGCCATGCATAATTGTACCTAATTTCTATCATTTTTTAATCCCTTCTTTATATCGCATTGTCACGTATGCTTTTATTTATATCGCACTGTCACTTAAACTTTTATTACTTTTTATCAAATAGTTTCCATAAAGAATTCATACTTATTCCCTGATAAATCGTCCTATAGCATATAGAGTACTTTATTGCATAATTTTGTACCGTACATCCTATTGTGTAATCCTAATTCACACTTCCTAGTATAACATTACTTACCACAAGCTTTTTAAATCTGAAGTTTTTTTTTATCCTGCAATTATTACGGGAAAAAATATTCCTGTACCCATATTTAATAATAAAAAATACACTTTAATGTGAGAGGGAAAAAAAATTATCCCAACCGCTAGCCGCCAGTGTTATGTGTCTGCAATGCTGCACATAAAGGTATGCTGCCACCACCCACTATTGTGGGAATTACCTGGTAGTACGTGCGTACGAGCGTCCAAGGCGCGTGAAGGTCTTGGAGCTTAATGCGAAGCTGCCAATTTAGGGATGAGGGTGAAATATACTTCAGACTTAAACCACTTGATTTATTAATATATAATAGCACATAGTTACACACATGTTATGTTCCATTCTATGGGCAGTACCCATTGCCCTACTTATAGCCTTGTCTGGCTTAACCCTGTATTATAAGATAACATGGTACTTACTCGAGTAGCAGGTGTGAAGGTAGGTTACTTTGCAGATCACTGATTTTAACGTGTTAAACTATACACTGATTTTATCCAACATTACTTGGGTTCGCCACATGTACTTGAATCTACGTTCTACGTACTTAAATCGTGATAATACATACTATCATCATCGAGATCTCCATACGCCAACGCTATGGTCAAAACCCTAGCACAGTAGTACAGATTACCTAGATGACAAAAGTCTCTCTCTCTCTCTAGCCAAACTAGAGATTAAGCTGACTTGACGTATTATTTAGACACTATTATGTTTTCATTAATATTTGCATCCTGATTAGTATATCCAATCATCGTCAAGATCTCCATACGCCAACGCTATGGTCAAAACCCTAGCACAGTAGTACAGATTACCTAGACGACAAAAGTCTCTCTCTCTCTCCAGCCAAACTAGAGATTAAGCTGACTGGACATACTAGTTATTTATTAAGTGAAGTTATATTGATTGATTTTACTTGTTCATAAAGTTCATTATATTAAGACTGCTATGCAACTAACGAGAAATGATGCTATACAATGCTAAATTTGTTCATACCTAGTAAGAGAGCAAGGCAACCTATGCTAGGCCAGACCCAAGTTGTTCTGCCTGTTGAAAAGTGTCCTGGCCAGAAGGAAGCCTCAGTCCTGTCCCCCCACTCCTAGTATTTCTGCGTAACATTTCCACTCAGTCACTCAGTTGGAAGTGCTAGCTATCCCGTGACGATGACTATAATGCTCGTGGCTAGCCATGGTACCAAAGTCTTGTTTAACACGTGCATACATTGTGAAAAGCACGTGATATTACATTAAGTTAGAAGCTACTAATATTATAGCATATTCGAGTATATTCGACACACAACATGAGTATAGCAAAGAGCTCGAAAAAGTTCTATATTTATTCTAGGTGGCAGTGCCTTCATAAACGAGGGCCAATCGAAAGACAAGTTGTATGAAATGATTTGATTGTTGCAATTATGTAAACAAACAGTTGAGCAAGTTCATATCAAAACAATGTTGTGCTGGCATAGGGTTGGCTAGGCTTGTCAAACATGTAATGTAAGTATGAATTTTACTAGTCCTATAGCCAAATGGAACTTTAGACCTACACTGTTGTATTATAAATAATTTTCTACATCTGGGCCTAGGAGTTTATTTTTTTTTATTTATTTTTTTTATTTTTTATGAGAGTTTAATGACACCTTTTCTCGTTCCACACAAAGAAGAAAATTTTTAAATGTCCGCCATTTGTTTACGTATCGCACTTTCCCGCCTAACTCTGCTTATACCGTCAACAAGTGTCAAGTAACTATGGTTACTTGTTGATTATATGCCAAGTGTTTAAGGCTTATTTTAAAACCTTTATTTGGAAGCCTTCCAACAAACTTTTTTCAACTTTTTTTTTCAAAAGAGACTATCATTCTATAACCTTAATGTCCATGTAAAATATGAACATTGTAGCCCCACCCGTCTGGTCAGAATCGCGGGCCGACGTATTAGATGTTAGCAGTAGCTAGCAGTAGGCAGTAGTAGGCAGTAGCTAACATCCTTAAAGTGATTTTGAGCATGTTTCAAGCCATTTTTTCACCAAGAAGGAATAATCGTACCCCAATAAAATTTGGCATGTGTTGTCAGGTACCTAAATCCCCTCGATTGTGATAGTTTTCAAGTTCACATCACGTTACATGACGGCTGGGTAACACCTCGAAATCACCCCAACTCTGCTTGGTGTATAAGGTGCTTGAGTGTGTAGCGCACCGCGGCTTGGCTGCGGCGCCCTAACGGGCACCTAGATAATTATTATTTTTGTTGCTAGTACAAAATGTTGCTATTGTTAAATTCCATCGTGTCGACGATTTTGATAATGCAAACAAAGCAACTTGGTTTCCCCATAGGTTGCACTCTAACTAATACACTAGCCGGCAGAGTGAGGAGTCGAATGAATCCGACGTCCACTTCGCTCGTGCATCACTCTATGATTAGAAGATGGTGTCAGAGAGCTGTACAACTTGAGTGAGTCAAGCAATAGGCCAGTCTCGTAAACCATCATTACGAGGACGCTAATGAAACTAACCACAATGCAACGTAATTGTAAATGATCATTGGTGTTCTTCACAAACTTAAATCACAATTTAAACCGCTTAGATTGGCGCCGTCTGTTTGCGTAACTGTGTTGTGCGTGTACGTGTTATGGGAGTGACTGCTTGCGCAACAACTCGGAATAGTAACTTCAACTTGATCTTTGGAAGATAAAATAAGTTTATGTCTGTCTGTCTGTCTGTCTGTCTGTCTGTCTGTCTGCCTGTCCGTCTTTCCGTCTGTCCGTCCGTCTGTCTGTCTGTCTGTCTGTCTGTCTGTCTGTCTGTCTGTCTGTCTGTCTGTCTGTCTGTCTGATATTATTAGCATGCGTGTGGCCTCGTGGATGAGTGGGGAGCACAATATGATTTGCAACCCGGCTCCTCTTCACTCGCCTAACAATGGGTCTCATTGTCTTCAACACCTCGTCCAGGCACGTGGGCGCGCACGCGCGCTAGTGTTGAGCCCCACCCTCTCATCGCACGGAGGAATAACAAGCAGCATGGTCACTTACTTATTAGCTTACACCTCGGCGTCACGAGGGACCGTGTCGTGGTCCAGGAGCGTAGATATTAAACACCTTAGGCTAGATCCGCAGTCTCCAATACGACCACACCACTGAGCTCTATATACTAATAATATATATATACTAATATAGAGTTCAGTGGAGCACACAGGTGCGAGCGTAGCAAATTGAAGCGTTAATCTAACCATTTCAAGATGGCGATTTGGCGTTTTAATTTATGCTTTTTTAATGCAATAAAGTATTTTTCTTGATTGTTTGATATGGTTTTAGCTTGTGCAGCATAGGAATGCAAACACAAACACAAACACAAACAGAAACAATAAGAAGTTATTGCATGAGGGTATTTAGTCATCATTTGATGTTAATTAATGGCTAATATGCTCACCTGTCAACCTGACAGTGACAGCCATCTTTAAAAATATTTGGGAAACAAATCGCTCAAACTGTAATTTCAAGATGGCTTCTAATTTTCACGGAAGTGGACCGATGACTGCGGATCTAGCCTACTATAGGTGTTTAATATCTATGTCCAGGAGTCTAAACTCGAGTGCAGGCAGAGACTAGGCCCAAGTAGGGGGAAATACTTCCCCGCGTTTGCCCCCACTCTTCTCTACTTCAAGCACCGGTGAAAAAAATCATCCAAAAACATTAGTCAAGGTTTGGGCTCTGAGGTCCAGTAATGTCAATCCTCGACAAGGGTCGACCATAATCGCTCGCTCCATAAATTCCACGTGACAATATCAATTTGAGTTAGGTCATTTCATTAGCGAATCCTCATCCGACATTGTACTATTGGAGATAAGTGTGTGTGATTAATTAAAATGGTAATTCAGCAGAACGGTTTATCTTTCTACCCTTGCGCCGCTGCATGAGTGCGTTCAGTATGGGCCGGGCTCTGTGGTGGGGGTAGAAGTTCGTTTACACCTGGGGCTAGTCTCTACCTGTCCGCCAGATTAGCAATCAGGAATAAAAATATGAATATTCTTGGAATTACTTACAAATTGTTTGTGTTTGACAGTTTTGTCCCAATCCAAAATGCACCAACACTTAAAAGCCCACTCCGGCCCTGAAAGCTATAGAATAGATGCGTTAATTAGGCTGGACAGGTTGGTTGGTTCGAGCTCCAGACAGGGCAAACTTCTACGACAATACCTACATTGGTGGCTTTGTAGCCGTCCTAGCAACGAACCACATTAAATAATAATTATATAGAGTCGATGCTGGCTTACACTGAGTGAATCGTGGCAAACCATCGGTCCTTTATTTTCAAATTAGTGTCGATCGCTATATTATCTGGTTGGCCATTATACGCTCACCGCTATGTCTGGCGTGGACAGAGTTCGTTCGAAGCCTCATTACTTTGTAATTAATTAATTTTACTTAATTATTAATGTTTTCTTTTACTATTTTGTTCCGCAACACATTAATTAATTAAAATTTAAATGTGTCACGAGAATGGCAGAAAGGAGCATAGCTCCAAACACACTTAGTGACTGCCAACCTGATAAAAGTATAACAACAACAAATATCGACTAGGCCTACTTTTTTTCTGAGATGTATTTTTTTTTAATTTCTGGGTTGATTTTCATAAAATCTATTACACCTACGGGAGTGTTTCCCGATTAATAAATTTGAGAAAGAAACTAAGTCTATGACAATCATTAGTAAAACGTTTATTTGCTAATGTGTTTGTTGAGCGAAGATGTACAAGATAATGTCTTTGTTCTAGAACTTTTTGTTGCTCTCAACATCGGAAAATAAGTGTTTTGACTTGGGAAATGGGGGAGGTTAAACGAGGTAAGAGGTAGGGGGATGATAAAGATGTTGTCGGGGGTTGGGGGGGGGGGGGGTAATAATAACTCCAGGGGCAGTCCAGACTCCAGAGTAATGTAAGAAATGACAATATTTTATGGCTTTCCTGATAAAATCCCCGTCTTGGCTCCTGCCCATATAGTCGCATTACCCCACCCTGGAGGGGGGGGGGGGGGGGGGTAGTAAAGTTTCCCGTGACGGATCTCAAGAAGGGTTGGTTTTGGCGGGAAGCCTCACAAGGGTAGGATCCAGCTGGTTCTTATAGGGGTTGGTCCCGGTCATATAGTGAGATGATACAGATGTTTTGTGTTAGTGGGATGAGTCGAGTGAAGGGTTTAGGGTGTTGAAGGGCCCGACAACAGAACAGACCATTAGAGTAGTTTAACCGGTAGCGAACATAACAAATAGAACACCATAGTTTGTATGGGTGTGTTCATGGTTCAGCAAGTCACATGTAGGGAATACTTTCAACTTCATAGACATTACAACTTAACAATTTTTAGTTAAAAACAAACTTAAGTTTACTAATATATATAAGATATTAAAAATATATATTGTTATTTACAAACTCATAATAATATATTTGCAGAGAATAAATAATGTTCATTATGCAGTCAATCAATAATATCAAGCGAGAGAGCAAATTTTCGTGTGTGAAAATTGTATTTACTTTTTTCTAAAACAAATTTATTAAATTTATTATAAAAATATTAAAGTCAGAGTCATCTATTCTTTAACATAACAGATTTTAAGCACTATTTAATTTAAAAAAGCTGACAAACATCATCATGTAAATCAATCCAAAAATTTAAATAATTCATCTCAGCAATCCAGATCTTATTAAAAACCGTCTCGGTAGCTTAGGGGTAAAGCACCCGACTGGCAATTGGGAGACCGGGGTTCTATACCCCGCTGAGATGGATTATTTAATTTGTGGATTGATTTACATAAAATCAATCCCCTATGTGCATGAGTGTTTCCCGATTAATGAAATTGAGAGACAGACAAACATTAATTACAAAAAACAACTGAGCTGTCTTTCTTTGTGTGCAGAAAGAGTACAGTCAAAGTAAAGTAAGTCTTCACTATACTCTCATCCAATAAAATGGGTGTGTTTAAAATACCTAGTAGAAGACAGACGATGATGATGACATTTGCTTAATATTGAAATAGCAACAATAAATAACATGGTAACTTCTGTGTCTGCTCGTTTGAAGGTTGGCGGTAACTGGTTTGGCACCGTCTGGACAAGCTACCAGTCTACGTTGATGTATGAAAATAATTATACAAATACAAGAGAGATGTTTTGTCTTGGTCTGTTAATGATGTCTACTTACTCAATAATGACATCAGTTTCGGAGCGAAATGTCAGTGATGAAGTTGCCTATTTAGATTCCCGACAACGAACTAAATCAATATTAAACGAATAGGTTTGATTTAATCAAGAAATGCGGTTCTATAGAGAAATCGTATTGAGATAATATATTGGACTTGGAGATTTATCACCTAATCATGTTAATTTAGAAAATTATGATTAATTACTGGTTAAACAGACAACTTTTTATGTTATTATTTATTATATATTTATTTTTCAACCATTAAGTATAGGTAAAGATTGGCAGAAAAGGGAAGTTTGACCTAAGCAAAATACCTCTTTCTAGTTTCTACACAACAAATTTTTGAGCCAACACTTAGAAAATATGAAAGTACGGTAACAAAAAGTTATCAAATTTTTAACAATTAAGAAATATAACTATCAAATTATGCCAATGAAGACATAAAATCAAGTACTAAATACTATTAAGTATCGTATTGTGTGTTTCGTTTGCGAAGATTTCCATCATTTGTCAAATTAATATTGCATATATTTTTGCTAATTATTATGCACTGTGCTAAACCAGGAAGGTAATTATTACATTAATTTAAGTTATCTGTCGGTCGCCACACCGGAGTAATATTTATGTAACTTAATAAAATTTTAAGTAAAGGAAAAGAGAGAACAAACATTCAAAAACACACAGGAAAAAATCATCCGAGCAATTTTTCTCAGGATATTGTTAAAACTTAGTCTCCGCTACGCGCTCATCCAACTACTCCAAGGTAAAGTGCAATGTTGCGTAATGTAAGGTGTGTTTGATGAAGCCACTGATGGCAGCGAAGTAATGGGCAGGTCGCCAAGTTCCGTTATTGGCATAATTTTCTGGTTACGCCCCATTCTCATTAAGTAAATGAATCAGACTTCATTCTATATACTTCTTGCGATTACGTTTATCATGGTTGTATTGTGTATTCTTAATCCTACGCATAAAAAACTTGTAGAAATACAGCCAAACCTTACACACTCAAAAGTAATGAGATCTAAAAAAAGGGCCAAGCTCATCTACCCTTCCACATTTGCGCATTCTTAATTCATAAACGTACAGTGTCCCGTAACAACATCATTGCTTGGCAAAATAGAATTTGCAACTATTAATTTAAACGTAATAATAGTTCATCCAGATGATATTTTTACACTTAATTTAAACGTAATATAAGTGGCAATATGATTGAAAGGTTCAACTCGTATTCTACGTATAGGGGCTAACATTTTTACTTGGTTTTGTATATATATATATTTTTATTTTTTTATATATATCACAAAGTACTAGGCTATTAGTTGTTGTGATGTTTCAGTTAATTTATTTAATTCAATTTATTTCTTTTAAAACCGTATTTTTACAAGGTCTTTTGTTCTGTCCAAGTATCAATTGTTTATGTAAAACACAAGTTTACTAGATCTTGACAATTGGTGGAATACAGCACTAAAACAGCTATTGGACGTTTCTTCTCAAATGACCAAGCCCTCAAATAGTCCAATCACCAATAGTTAGTCCCTTGTCGCCTAGTGGACAGTGATATTTGTGTGACCCTATAAAACATCTCCATAATAAAATTATGTAATTCTTTCCGTCCCCTTCCAACCAACGTAGCATTTAACTCCCGTGTAGACATGGCTTGACCCTTGAAGCCCTAACTCACAGTTAATAACGTTCAAACTGTGGGAGATAATCTTAATAATATCACAGCCAGAGGTCCAAAGAATGAAGCCTATTCAATGATTAATAACATAATTATAATGTGATTTCGTAAACATGTGTACTGGTACTGCAATTTGCATCCATATTTCTCTTTACCATACATGGACTCCCCGACGTCCTTGACAAATTATCTAACTATAAATCACATGGCTTCCATGGGAGAAAGCGCATCGCATCGCATCGAACTATTTGACTTGGAAAATTCAAGTATTTTCGGCTTGAATTTATGGTTTGTTGGTTTTCGTTTTACTTCGCTTCACTTCTTTTAAATTTATTTCAATTGTTTTAATTTTCAGTTGATTTAATTGCATTTTATTTGTATGAATTCATAGTCGAGCATTTAACCATATAAGTTATTATTTAACTAATAAATCAAACTCCCACCTTACACTAAATGTGTCCAAAAGTAATCGCATGTTGTAATGTTTCCATTGTCAACAATGGGAATATTTGTATTCTATATTTCCAAACAAAATTAAAATAAAAAACCAAACCACAATGCTTCTTTCTTTCTTTCTTTCTTTCTTTCTTTCTTTCTTTCTTTCTTGCTTCATTTTTTCAATTGGGTAACAAGTACATAAAAGTTTACATTTTATTAACACTGTTCCGTAGAAGCCAAATTTTAGATTTTTGAAAATACAAAAAAATTAAAAAATTGAACTAAAGATTTGTGTGACATGAATAACAATTTGATGATGCACTAAGGCTATTTGAGATTATGAGTGGAGATAGAGGGTCAAAGACGATTGCAAAAAAATCCTTCAGCGGTATTCGAACCCACGTCCTCGTATTGTATAGCCATGCGCTTCGGACCAGCTTCCTCTAGTATGTGCCACCCGGACGACATATGTTTAAATCTGACTACTGAGATTTATAATACAAACGAACAACATTTTTTAATTTGTGTAAAAAATAATTATATAGAATGTTATAACAGATACGTCCATAATTCCCATGTCTACCACTCTTTATTCAAAGATGCAAACGAAAGGCGTGAAAATTACTAATTGTTTTCCATCTGTTGGCACAATACAGCACGAGTTGGCTTGATACTGTCGTGTTTTCATTCTTATTGGCGACAAAACGTTCCCCCTGTTGTCTTCAGTTGAGTGAGGAGCGATCATAACAAAACGTTCCCCCTGTTGTCTTCAGTTGAGTGAGGAGCGATCATATCCATGGTTAATACTCACGTGTATCATACAACTTATTTCAACCGTATCTCCACGTTTCATCTCGTAACGATCTGTTTAGCATAAGACTGTTCTGTCCTGTGTTTATCAGTATTCCGCTCAGGCCGCGGTGTTTCCAGGCTTGAATCGTCTCCATGCTTTACGTTCTGGACGATTCATCTCTGAGATCTCTCTGTAATTCCTATGCAAAGAGCTGAATCCTACGGCTACTTGATACATCTGACCGGACACTGGGGGGACACACTTCCTTCGTACAGGTTCGGGCTAGATCGGCTGGACATTCGGGTTCCTTCGTACAGGTTCGGGCTAGATCGGCTGGACATTCGGGTTCGGGGACGTTTTCCAAAACGATTCACCTTATCCTCTAAAAACACAAAACTTACAAAATATATCATACCAGTCAATATAACACAAAGCCCAGCTCACACGTTCAATGGCGTCAAGCTCTGGCTTTTTTAAACATTTTTTTTTCAAATGCATTAGAAGAACATTTTATAAACTTGGTTAATAAATGTACACAAAATAATAAACTGTAGTTGTAGCAAATTTTGAAATAATACTATTACAAGTCAACAATGTATAAGAAGACACAGATTTCTGATTATTATTTGACATATTTAAAATGAGAAGTGAAATCAAATTAAAATTAATCAAATAGAAATTAAAGAACAAAATAATGAAGTTTATAAAAATTAAATATAAAGGAAAATACAAATTCGACGATCCCGTGCACCCAAACGATTGATGAGATTTTTAAAAAGTCTGACACGTGATATAAGGGATTAGTCCAACATAGAATACTTTGTGTAGTTGTAAAGGTGGTCCAGATTCGAGCCGACTACCTCCCTCGCGTCAAAGGCTACCTCTATCGTATAACATCGTATGCTCTAGAATTGTAAGTGTTGAATGTTGAATGTGGTGGTGCAACATCCACAGCCTGTGGCCGCCAAGCAACAGCCGTTAGGCCAGCTGAAATATTACACGATTCCGTTTTATTGGAGGGTGTTGCGACCCCATATCAATATCCCCGTGACTAATCTAACCGGGAGCAGGGGCTGTTTTGATTCCGGGGGGTAACCGCTATTATAAGTAAAAAGAAGTGATATATTCTTCCTGGTTTATCTCGTCAACAGCCTGATAGAACCACTCAACCCTCCCATACAAAGAGTACTCATCTCATCCCGCCCTAAGTGAGAGCCAACCCACGACCCCAACGGGGAACTGGATTTTATTATATTTTATATTGCTCTGATTCAATTTAGATCTTCACTTCTTTATAGAAGTTATTTTATTAAATCAACTTTGATTGAATGAGGTTGTGTCAATATGGAGTGGCATTCTAGATGGATGGCGGGTCTATGCTGAGTAGATGATTGAGGGGTGTTAAGAGGGTTCGCATGGCGGAGTTGGTCCTGGCGTTGTAGGTTCGTATCTAGTTATATTACACACAATTTAGATTTTAATATGGTCCACTGATTTTAAAACAACAGCTTTAATAGATATATACCATAGCTCTACACGTAAACAATAAATTCCTCCTCTTCCAGACAACATAAGCATGTATACATTTGTATCAAGTTTCGTAGTTTAGGTACATTCGCGGCCTTTCCATTCTAAAGTTATTTAAGTGAACCGTCTTCACATATATATTTGCTTTGCTTTTAGCCATTTTGTGGTATGTTGTCTTTATGTGTTACAATGTAGTGTTGTGACTAGATAATTAAATTTTTATCTAGATAAAGATAATCCACCAAATTCAATTAGATAAGATAAAAGATAAACTGCAAAAACATTATCTAGATAAAAGATAACATAAAAATAATTATCTAGATAATTTTGCTTGGATAAAAGATAATAATTATCGTAGAAAAAGCAAATTTATTACCAACTTTTACCGCCGTTTACAAATATGCGGACTCTGTGGAAAACATAATGTAGTGTTTCATTATTTTACTTTTCTAAAGTAATATTACCTAATATTTTATCTAAAAAAAAAATATCTTAAACTTAAAAAGCTTAGATAAGATAAACTTTATTTTATCTAGAGAATTAAAAATTATAACAACCAAAAACTTATCTAGATAAGATAATAGATAACATATTTATCTCGATTATTTTATCTTGATAAGTCACAACACTGTTTAAATGTTTATTTTTCTCATTCTCAAATAATTTATTTATATAATCAGTAGGAAACTGTTATAAACTGATCAACTCCAGCTAATAGCTGCCTGTACAGAGTCTGTTCAGCTAATTGCCCGGGCTGTTAACTATCTCGGTACAGCGCTGAGCTGGGGACGCCGCGCCGACATACTAAGTACCAACTATACCGGAGCTATCAGGAGCGTGGGAAGGTGAGGAGCTGATGTTATGTCACTAGCTTTTCTTGACTTGTTATATGAGTGACGTACATTGTATCATCCGCGAGCAATATTTTACAGTCAAAGCAATACGTCTGAAAAGTTGGCGTAATTAAATAGGAACTTGAATATTATGCTAGTAAAAGTTGTTTTTAAATTTTTGGACGAGATATAATATCCTCATCACCATTATTTACCAATTTTGGGGCAATAGTGAGCACACTGAGTTTATACACACTTTTCCATCCATATATTTTTTCTCTATAGAGAGGTGGAAGACAAAAGTGTGTTCAAACGATACTGAAGCATACCCCGGGTAACCTCCACCCCACAAAAAAAAACATGCGAAAGTTAATCAATATAATATTTTAAATACAGCAAATCATTAATATTCAAAAAAATCTTAGGAAAATTTAAACAAATTGTATATTTGCTGTATTTGAAACCCTTCCAAATCATTAAAGAAAACATACATTCGGTTGTCTAGTACAGGCACAGCATCTTGAGATTGTACTAACAGACAGATATGACTATTTATTTGCTTAATGTTTTGCGTGCTAAGAAAGGTTTGTGTACTTGAAAGCACTGGGTAGAAACGACTCACAATGATGCCGCTGTTATGAAAGCAGACGCCAAATGTTTTAGTGTTTATTTGTTTAAAATATTGTTACAAGGTCTTTAAGTCTGTCTGTGTAGTACTCTGTCTGCAAGATCTACCGACGACCAGACAGTCAACATGCTTGCAGAGAGAGAGAGTGACAGAGAGAAATATAGGTAGACAAACAGACAGTCAGCATACTGACTGATAGATAGATAGACAGACAGACAGATAGACAGTCAACATACTGACAGATAGATATAGATATACAGTTAAATGATAGACAGACATACATTCAGTAGATCAGACAACAGACAGATAGACAGTCAGCGTTTTACAGACTACAAACAGACAACATGTATGTATACAGATAACATACAGGCAAACAACAATATTTTATTTTACTTTATTAATTAAAGACGTAGTATGTACATTTCATAAATTAATACTCAATTGCTCGACATAAACTCAACGTAGAATAAAACAATTTCCACTGTTTGTGTCCATTTAGCTATTTAAAAAAATATAATACTTTCAATGTTTCTGATGCTAATATGGGATAATGATAATATGAAGATATGTCATAATTTAGAAACACAGTTTAGGTGTCCTCCGGTGTAAATAGACAAAGACACATGTATACAAGCAGACAGATAGACATATTGTGAGGTTAGACAGACAGACAGACAGAGCAACTATATAGGTCTTCTTTGCGTGGGGAGATATTTGCGTAGGTTTGACACAGAACTCTTGGGTGAAGACGAGAGTACAGTTGTTGGCACCGAACCTGGCGCGTCTTGTTTACATTGCTCTGATCTGCTCTGCTCTGGCTTGGCTTGGCTTGGCTTGGCTTGGCTTGGCTTGGCCGCGTCCACAGCTAATGAAGCTGAAGCTCCCAAGTCCTAGCTCGAAACATGAGTCTGATGACTGGACACATTTGGCATTCGGCAAATAGTGATTCACATGGCCAGGAAGCATCCGACGTATAGGTAGCTTTTGCGTAGTTGTCAACAAAGAATACATGGACAGTGCTACAATCGTAAATTATCAATATTAATTGTTGATAATTACTCTGAAGATATCAAATTTTGGACTTTGCAACAAAATGCAAAAACAAATTTATTTTTAAAAGTTTTTTTTAAGAATAACTGTTAGAAAACTGTGACTGAAAAACCCATTATTTCCACTTCCTTGACTTGTGCAAAATCTCAAACAACTGTGGTTCACAATGCAGAGGTTTATTCTGGCGATTGTTCTTTTGTGGATGTGGTTTGTACGAATATTATGACAGAATGTGCGATCAGAAATATTGTGTAGCTTCTTTATTGTTAGATGAGCAGTTGAGCACCATGATTGAAGAGGTCGCCCTATTTCGCGCCTCGAACTGTAGCTCAAGTTGGTGACCTGCAAACTGGTCACTCCCAACTGAACCAACCAATGTTTTCTGCCTGGTCAGTAGAAAGAGAGAGAAAGTCCAAGAGGAGGTTGTCACATCTGATCTGAAGGTCGCTATTAATACCATCTGTTTCCAATCAATTAATTAACCCCTAACCGAGGAGGGTTGAGGGGTGGGGGTGGAGGGTGGGGGTGGGGGGTTGCGATGCGGGTGGAGGGGGGAGAAGACGAGGTTCAGACGTTGTTTCTTAGCTCGCAGAAGGTGGAGGGAGTCGGTTTTACTTGAGTGCGATACGTGTGTTTCAGATTGAGTGCGTGTGTGTTAGTGAGATGTTATTGGAGTGTGTGTTTTAGTGTTTGTGTTTTGAAAGATGTGTGTTCTTAAGAGTGTGTTTAAAGTGTGTTTGTTTTTCTAAGAGATGTATTTGTGTGTATAATTAGGGTGTTGTAGTTGTATTAATGTTTGTTTTTAAACTATATTTCATTTTAAATGTGTGTTTTTGTGTTTGTATTTTAAACAGTGTGTGTTCTAAGGAGTGTGTTTTGTTAGTGTGTGTTTTAAAGAGTGTTTGTTCTAAAATGTGTGTTTATTTTGGTTTTTTTAAAGTGAGTTTGTTTTTCTAAGAGATGTATTTGTGTTTTTAATTAGTGTGTGTATTAATGTTTCTTTTAAAATGTGTGTTTTTGTGTTAGTGTTTTAAAATGTGTCTGCTCTAAAGTGTTTTTTTAAGTGTTTGTGTTTTATTTGTGTGGATGTTTTCGTTGGAGCGAGTATATATTGTGGAGATTTTAAATGACTGTTTTAGTTGGAGTATCTGTTTTATTTGTAATTCCTTTTGTTTACTTAGCCAGAGCATTGTTAGGTCTACGTAGGTCTACGTATATCTACGTAGGTCTACGTATATCTACGTAGGTCTACGTATATCTACGTACGAATCCATAGTTGGGTCAATTTTGCAACATCTTTTAAAACAAAAACAACAATACGAAAAATAATTTTTAAAAAAATATTTTAATAAAATTATGAATTGTAATTTTGTTTTCTGAATGGGGTACCATGACACGAAATGAAGGTAAACGGTCTGCCAAGTGTCACAGTGTTCTGTGTATAGCTCGGCTCCTTAGATACCAAACAGGCTTAAGTTCGGGGTTTAGTGATAGAGGCGTGAATTTTGGATCATTTACTCAGAAAAACGTGCTTAGTAATTTGCCAGGTGGTCCCAATCGATTTTTTCCCCCGTTCAGGGGTGACCATGGTGCAAAGTTAGGGGTTGACATTATTTTCAAATGGACTAGGGGTGAGCCTAATAGAAGTAAAAGTGTGGTATTTGAACATTTTGTTTAAGTATTTATTCAATTTAATTATTTAAATCTAAAAAATGTTTTATTTATAACAGGGGTGTCCAGAATTGTTATTTCGAAAATTCGTTCAAAATGCTAGGACCTAAGTAGGCCTATAGCTTGTGATGATTCATCTTTCGGGGATAAGTGATAGAAGCGTGAATTTTGGATCATTTACTCACAAAAATGCAATGAATCATTTGCCGGTGGGTCCGCATCGAAAAATGTTCCCGTTCAGGGGTGACCATGGTGCAAAGTTAGGGGTATACATTATTTTCAAATAGACTAGGGGTGAGCCTAATAAAAGTAAAAGGGTGGTATTTAAACATTTTGGTTAAATATTAATTCAATTTAGTGATTTAAATCTAAAAAATGTTTTATTTTAAGGGGTGTCCAAAATTGTTACATTTGCCCTTTATTTCTAAAATACGTTCAAAATGCTAGGAAGCATAGCTTGTGATGACTCATTTGAAAGGAATTTAAACACTGAACACTAATTTCATACATAATCAAAAGTCAAGGTCACCGGGGTCAATCAGGGTCACGACCTTTGAAATTTATTTATTATTTTGTTGTCCAATCACCATGAACAGACCATATAAAAGTGTATATTTTGGTACTTTTTACCTAAATCGTTCGTCCAGGATAATATATGTACATTAAAAGATCAATTCTATATTCAGGGTTGTACAAACTTTCTTTCTGGGTCGTGAGTTTTCCAATATACTGTTAATTGCACCACCATAGGTTGTGACCACTCATTTTGAATCAAAATGTATGCTGACCACGATTGTGTAATCAATTGTGTAAGTTAGTCTAATCTTTATGGCTTTATATAAGAGTTTATAGGTACAGGGATACTGCTCTTCAGACACCTATTGTTTGGCCTCTGAAATTGAAAGCGCGCTGTTCTTTGTCTCCTATCAAAAGCTGTTACAAAGATGTGCCACACAAACAGGGGTGTGAGACTAGACTGGACTCGACTTCTGCGTGATTTTGAATTATCTGATTCCGTCCATAAAGAAACAATTTTGACATTTGGTAGACTCGAGTTTGGTTTCTGATTGTCGGAATCAAACCGTGACTTGCGTCTGTGGCCGAGGATTTTACACAAAATAATAAATAAATTTCAAAGGTCGTGACCCTGATTGACCCCGGTGACCTTGACTTTTGACTATGTATGAAATTCGTGTTCAGTGTTTAAATTCCTTTCAAATGAGTCATCACAAGCTATGCTTCCTAGCATTTTGAACGTATTTTAGAAATATGGGCAAATGTAACAATTCTGGACACCCCTGTTAAAAATAATACATTTTTTAGATTTAAATAATTAAATTGAATAAATACTTGAACGAAATGTTTAAATACCACCCTTTTACTTCTATAAGGCTCACCCCTAGTCTATTTGAAAATAATTTCTACCCCTAACTTTGCACCATGGTCACCCCTGAACGGGAACATTTTTCGATGCGGACCCACCGGCAAATGATTCATTGCATTTTTTTGAGTAAATGATCCAAAATTCACGCTTCTATCACTTATCCCCGAAAGATGAATCATCACAAGCTATAGGCCTACTTAGGTACTAGCATTTTGAACGAATTTTCGAAATAACAATTCTGGACACCCCTGTTAAAAATAATACATTTTTTAGATTTAAATAATTAAATCGAAAAAATACTTGAACGGATTTTTTAAATACCACCCTTTTACTTCTATAAGGCTCACCCCTAGTCTATTTGAAAATAATGTCTACCCCTAACTTTGAACCATGGTCACCCCTGAACGGGAAAATTTTTCGATGCGGACCCACCGGCAAATGATTCATTGCATTTTTGTGAGTAAATGATCCAAATTCACGCTTCTATCACTTATCCCCGAAAGATGAATCATCACAAGCTATAGGCCTACTTAGGTACTAGCATTTTGAACGAATTTTCGAAATAACAATTCTGGACACCCCTGTAAAAAATAATACATTTTTTAGATTTAAATAATTAAATCGAAAAAATACTTGAACGAAATGTTTAAATACCACCCTTTTACTTCTATAAGGCTCACCCCTAGTCTATTTGAAAATAATGTCTACCCCTAACTTTGCACCATGGTCACCCCTGAACGGGAACATATTTCGATGCGGACCCACCGGCAAATGATTCATTGCATTTTTGTGAGTAAATGATAAAAAATTCACGCTGCTATCACTTATCCCCGAAAGATGAATCATCACAAGCTATAGGCCTACTTAGGTACTAGCATTTTGAACGAATTTTCGAAATAACAATTCTGGACACCCCTGTTAAAAATAATACATTTTTTAGATTTAAAATAATTTAAATTGAATAAATACTTGAACGAAATGTTTAAATACCACCCTTTTACTTCTATTAGGCTCACCCCTAGTCTATTTGAAAATAATGTCTACCCCTAACTTTGCACCATGGTCACCCCTGAACGGGAAAAAGTTTTCGATGCGGACCCACCGGCAAATCATTCATTGCATTTTTCTGAGTAAATGATCCAAAATTCACGCTTCTATCACTTATCCCCGAAAGATGAATCATCACAAGCTATAGGCCTACTTAGGTACTAGCATTTTGAACGAATTTTCGAAATAACAATTCTGGACACCCCTGTTAAAAATAATACATTTTTTAGATTTAAATAATTAAATTGAATAAATATTTAAACAAAATGTTTAAATACCACACTTTTACTTCTATTAGGCTCACCCCTAGTCCATTTGAAAATAATGTCAACCCTAACTTTGCACCATGGTCACCCCTGAACGGGGTAAAAAATCGATTGAGACCACCTGGCAAATTACTCGGCACGTTTTTCTGATTAAATGATAAAAATTCACGCCTCTATCACTAAACCCCGAATGGTTTGTCTAAGCAACCAGGCTAGTTTGGGTTGCATGTCGTTCTGCGAGTGTGAAGTTAGTATAATTGTGGTATTACTGACATCTGACGTTGTTCCTCAAGTAATGGTGGTATTACTGATATCTGACGTTGTTCCTCAAGTAATGGTGGTATTACTGACATCTGACGTTTCTAAAGTAATGGTGGTATTACCGACAACGGGCCTTGTTCTCAAGACGTCCCAATGTGTGCGGCTGTACCTTGGCGTATGTGTCTGGCACGAGTACCCTACTAGAATCATCCACTCAATTAGGCGCCATCTCGTGTTGATCGCCTGGTACTTGTAGCATAGCGAGCACATGTGCGGTGACTTTTCGCCAAGTTATGCAGCTTTCTCTTTATTACCAAGAAACCACTGCGAGGGACAACACATTTCTTCTTCTCTTACTCCACGGTGGGTCGCACGGTCGGGGGTTCGAGGATAGGACATGCGTTCAAAGCAAATCCCTGTTCGCTCGGCCGACTGACACCACAGATGATTGAAAGTTTGGACAGTTGTCACGGAAGCTAAAACGATGGGTTCTGCAGTAACACTTTTCTAAAATTGCCTCAAATAATAACAAAAAAATAATTTTCACAATTTTAGATTTGCTTAAAAAGTCTAAAATTTACCATATTCGTGGGTTTTTTTCTAGACAATTAGCTCAAAATATAAAAAATCTACTAATGTAGGGCTGTCCTTGCATGCTCTATTGACACCTTTTGAAGTTTCATATTTGTCGGATACTTCCTGGACGAGCGAATAGCTATGTGCCAACTGCCAAACGCCAGTTATCCTGTAATCGCCCTATCTTATCTCCTCTTCATTAATATACTCAAACCGTGTCTTACTTGGCCCAGTACCTGAGCGAGACCCTTTCATTTCCTAGGGATTATCCATTGACCGCAAAACCGGAGCGGAAGAAGGGTCGCTCAGGTACTGGGCCAAGTAAGACACGGTTTGAGTATAGTTTCCTTTCCTTTTTACTGTTGGTTACCATTATTATACCTTATCCTGGCATCATGTCTTGAGTTAGGTCACTTAATAGCCTTCGGAGATTCCCTTCCCCTCTTCTGGTATAAAACTCTTGTGCACCCACATAGCGGTCACGAATGAACCCCTTAATATGACTTGAAAACATTTCAGCCTTTTCTGTAAAAAGTTATTTGTTTCCTACTTATAGAGCTGTTCGCGCAGGCACATACAATTGGGGCGTTAGACTTTACGAGGTCGTGGGTTCGAATCCCGCTCAAGTCAATTTTTTGTTCTTGTTTTTTATCCTCATCTATCACCACTCATCGTCTCGAATAGCCTTAGTGCATTACAGACGTTTTAAAACAACAAAAAACGTCATCTATACCTTTTTAGGGCACCTTAGCTGCCCTTATTTATTGATTGTGCCGCCTACTTCGAATGTATCCACTTCTTGTGACATTAATGACTATAATGGTTAAATTTCTACAGTAATTTTCGTTACTTTCATTCATGTTTGTAATAATTGTCCGCGTCCGATGAGAAGAGATCCCTGCTAATGACGCGTTAGTTCTGTGGAGTGGGTTAGTGTGTAGGTTACCTGCTCGACCGGTCCTCACGATGATATGCAAATAGGTGTAGCCGGTGTAGGAGTGAGCGAGTGAATGAACATCGCCTAACAAGGCCAATGCCAGCGCCTGCCGAGGTGCACCGTGTTCAAGGGCACCACAGATGAAAAGGGAAAAATCACTCGTTGTAGACACGCCCTCCAGTGTTGGAGTTGTAGGGGACATGTTGTAGGGGACATGTTGTAGGGACATGTTGTAGGGGACATGTTGTAGGGGACTACTCAGGGAACATCGCCTAACAAGGCCAATGCCCGCGCCCAGGTGCACGTCAAGGGGAAAACCCCAGAGAAAGGTACATCATCGTTGTAGACCGCGCCAGGTAGGGACTGTGTAGGGAAATGTTGTGGGGGCCCCACTCAGGGGGAAAACCGCCTAACAAGGCCAATGCCAGCGCCGAGGTGCACCGTGTTCAAGGCACCACAGATGACGGGAATCACCCTTGTAGCACGCGTCCCGTGTAGGGGGGCAGTTGTAGGGGGCATGTTGTGGGGAATTTTTGGGTTTAGGGGAAATCGCCTAACGGCCAATGCCAGCGCCTGGAGGTGCCCGTGTTTAAAGGGGACCACAGATGAAAGGTACATACTGTTGTAACCGCGTCCCAGTGTAGGGGGGAATGTTTTAGGGGGAAAGTTTGGGGGCTTGGCTTTGTAAAAGGCAAATTTTAGGCCCCCCGGAGGGACCTGTTTAGGGACCCCCGTTTAAGGACATTTGTAGGACAGGTCAGTTGTAGGGACTTTGTGGGGCCCTGTTGTAGGGGACTTAGGGAAAATGTAAAAGGCCCTTTTAGGCCTGGGGGTGGACCCGTGTTAAAGGGGCCCCCGAGAACGGTAAACATGTTGTAGACAGGTCCAGTTTAGGGGGCTGTGTAGGGACATGTTGTAGGAGAAAATGTTGTGGGGCTATAGGGAAAATGTAAAAAACCAAATGAGGCCTGCGAGGGGACTGTTTAAGGGAAAGTTTTAAGGAATATGTTGGACCGGCAGTTAGGGGAATTTGTAGGACTGTTTAGGGGGCTTAGGGGCATGTAAAAAAATGGGCCTGGAGGGACCCTGTTTTAAGGGGGCCCCGTTGAAGGAAAAATGTTGTGGGCCCGTGTAGGGACTGTTGTAGGGACATGTTTTAGGGGGCTTGGGAAAATGTAACAGGAAAGAGGCCTGGAGGGCCCTGTTTTAAAGGGACCCCGTTTAAGGACCAAAAGTTTAGACACCTAAGGGGGACATTTAACCCGTTTAGGGGACAAGTTATGTAGGGGGTTCAGGGGGAAAAAAATTTCAAGGAACCGGGCCCCCGGGGACTTTAACCCCTGGGGGGGGGGGGGGGGGGGGGGGGGGGGGGGGGGGGGGGGGGGGGGGGGGGGGGGGGGGGGGGGGGGGGGGGGGGGGGGGGGGGGGGGAAAAAAAAAAAAAAAAAAAAAAAAAAAAAAAAAAAAAAAAAAAAAAAAAAAGAAAAAAAAAAAAAAAAAAAAAAAAAAAAAAAAAAAAAAAAAAAAAAAAAAAAAAAAAAAAAAAAATTTATGGGGGGCCCTTTGGGGGGGGTTTTTGTTTTTTAGGGCAAAATTTTTCAAAAAGGGGGGCCCGGGGGCAAAAAAAAATTTTTTGAGGGGGGAAAAATTTTCAACCCCTTTCATGCCCTGGGGGGGGGGTTCAAAAAAAAAGGGTTTCCCCTTTTAAAAAAAAAAAAAGAAAAACACGGGTGCACCGTGTTCAAGGGCACCACAGATGAACGGTACATCACTCGTTGTAGACACGCGTCCAGTGTAGGGGACATGTTGTAGGGACATGTTGTAGGGGACTACTCAGGGAACATCGCCTAACAAGGCCAATGCCAGCGCCTGCCGAGGTGCACCGTGTTCAGGGCACTGGGCGTTGTAACACCAAGAGGGTTAACGGTACATGGACTGTTGTAGAGACAGTTGTAACATTTGTAGGGGAACATGTTGTAGGGGACATGTTGTAGGGGGAATTTTACTGAGGGACAACATGTGACGGGGAACAGGCCAATGAACAGGCGGGCTGTTGTGGTGACCGTGTTAGGGGACATGTTGTAGGACATGTTGTAGGGACATGTTGTAGGAGACATGTTGTAGGAAGACATGTGTAAAAAGTTGTAGGGCCTGTTGTAAGGACCATGCTGTAGGGACACTGTTGTACGGAACAATGTTGTAGGGACATGTTGTAGGGGACATGTTGTAGGGGACATGTTGTAGGGGACATGTTGTAGGGACATGTTGTAGGGGACTACTACGGGAACCAGTAATAAAATAACTCTTTCGTTAGGATTACTCTGATGTATAGGTAGGTATACAGATCAGTTTTATCTGATGAGATGAGACCCAGTGGGGAACTAACCCTGATATTTATGGGGCGGGGGGGTTAGTTTTGCAAATCAAGGCGACAAAATGTGAGAATTTTCAACTTTCATAGTCCTAAAAAGAAAAACACGTAAAAAAAAAGAAAATGGCACAATGGATGATAATCATATGCTACGCAATCAAAATCGGTATCTCATGGGGAGGGGGGTCGTAGGAGGTCATTGGGGGGAGTCCAAATCAGTAGCTAATAAACTTCTGCCTAAAACGGGAGCCGAACCCTGGCCCTTCTGCATTGGAAGCAGAGCCTTTAACCACAAGGCCAACAAACCACGAAGACTGATAGACTTTAAAACGCTTGTACTATTAGTACTTATGTAAATTTATTATTTTCACACGTTCAAACGTGTGCCAGTTTAGACTTTGTGTAAGGATTAAAATCTAAGATTGTAAACAGCACGAAGTTGCACGTCCCAACTGAAAGTGAAATATCAATCGAAGGTAGAATTATATTAATTTATAATCAAAACATAAACACAAAGCTACATGGAACATCTATGTTTCCAGTCTAATGTTTCATCTCGCGAATATACCTATACTTGTGTCGTAAAACATGTTTTGCTTATTGTAATACACGTCTGTGTCCTGGTATTACGTGATGCTATACAATGAAGCCAGGAATGTGATGCTCAAAGAACAATGGGCTCATGTCAGACGAACAATGCAGATGTGCGAAATATATAAGTTTCTTCTGGTCCGATTTCAAAATTGCATCTTGGATATCTGATGTCGAACATTGCTCAGTAGTTGTGTATTTATTCTACTTATTTCTTAATGAATATTTATTTTAATTTGAACTTTTAATGAAGTAAATTTTCTTATTTTGCAACTGAAGAATAGCTACTTGCTTTGCTTTGAGTGAGTCAATTATTAATCCAATTGTAAACATGAGAATTTATATTCTATGTCGTTTGGAATAGCGATGACGCCAAAGTCCAAACATTATCGCCTTTAATGTCACCATCTGAATCCTAAACCAAACATTCCAGATAAGAAATTGCAATGACTAAGATAAAAGAAGACATATTTCTAACCCTAAACAAACATACGAACAATGCATTTCGCCTTTGAAGACTTTGAAAATGTGCTATCTACATTTTCTCTGGTAAATAATTGTATTCGAATAAGTCATTGCGTAAATACATCGGTATCAAAATACATCCACACACTTTTTTTTATTTTGACCTTGAAAATGGTGGCTACACCAAATTATTATTAATTAAATTAAGTATGTTCAAGTATAATTATGATGTCTAAAATAGATCGATGAAGTACTTTCTTAGCAATTAATTTGTAAAAGTGACGTTTGGTGCCATATTATATTGTCCAATATGGCGGTGTTAAAAATTTGGGCACCGGGCATTTTCACACAAGGTTGATAATAACACACTGTATAAATCCAAACTAAATCAATTTCGGCTCTTAAATCGAGCGCCCGTCAACTAACAAGCCACGTGTATCAAGGAATTGGACGCTCTCCAGCACAAAGTATTTCCAACAAGTCTCCCCAATATTTCTCTTTTAATTTCCTTACAGAAGAACGCCTAAAATACGTCACACCCAGAATACACCTTGTTAATTCTTTGTGGGACGAAAGACAAAAGGTGTTTATTTTTATTTAAATTATGATTCCCTTGATGAGGTCTCGGGCGGCCTGCCCGATGGCTGCCTCTCAAGGAGTGGGCTGCTTTGAACAACAACCACAGGCGGGAGCTAAATATAGGGTTATGTTAATTGCTTCTTGTGGGTATATTGTTCCGTTTCATTTCATTATTTAGGAACCATGCAGTTTCAAGCTTAATACATCATTTACAACAGTTTTGACTGTGTTGTCCATATAACTCTAGATCAAGGATATTTTTTAATAGTACATTATTTACAACACATCATAAGGTACACTTCATGAACTTAAATTGCTGAAGAGAATCAAAGAGGGCTCGGCCCCATAGCAAGTTATGCCTGATCCACATAATTAAAACAATTAGTGAAACATAACATAATCACAGGATACAATGAGAGTGGTACATACAAATAAACAAAATAACTAAGTATTAAACATATAATATATAATTAGATAATTCAGATGCAAAAACATATAAATAAATTCGTATTTAGTTAGAGTCTACCCACTCAGTCACAGAACTGATTTTCAGTGGGAGAATTTAAATTTAAAGCCGACGAAGTCAACTCTGTAGGCGCTGACACCATCGACGAGTGAACAATGACCAACTAGAAACCGCGATATTTAAGTTGGAACCACCGATCAATCAAGCTGGACACGATTCCACTTAGCCCTACTATTACCAGGTTGGCGGTAGGCCTATTTTTCACAACAAAACTCTATAATTGAATAGGGTGAAGATGGATAATCTATAACTTGTAGGCCTAGTTAGAACGATAAATATTGTTGTAACGCAACATTTTATTGCACAGCATTTAATCTAGAATAGATTTTCCTCAACAGCCGTTTGAAAAACATCGACTCTTACAGTCTATCGATTACATCAACTCATTTATCTTCTTCCATCTAAATAAAACCGAGCAGATCACCATAATTGGCCATAAAACACTAATAAAAGTGTATCTGCAATCCTTATGGTAGTTTCAGCACAGGTCACGCCCACTTAGGATACAGTGTCTGGTTCATTTAAATACCTGCTTGATTGCGTCGATCTGCCGTTCTTCTACTACACTCATGTTGATAGGATGTAGGCGGAAGGTAGGCGCGACTATACCCCGTCCACGGCTACGGGAATAGCTTTCTTGGGTGGGCATCGATTTTATATAGTCAGCGAATTTTTTACAGATACATTAATTTGATTTAAAATTGATTCGCTGCGCAGTCATTTTCTTGATGCTTCTTTCTCTCTCTCTCTCTCTCTCTCTCTCCCTCCCTCCTTCTCCATCTCCCCCGTACATCTTCAAAATGCTCATTTGTCATAACTTTGCCACCACTTTATCATGCACTGTCAATCTGTCAACATAGTTTATATGTAATTTCGAGTGTCATTAATTCTAAGCGTAGTTCATTAACTCTGCATTGTTTCTCGGGTGCGGCAACAACTTGAAACATCATCATAATTATATTTCAATATTATTATTTTAATACTTCTTCTTATTGATGAGTTAAACTTTGCCCCTCTTACTCTTTGTCTTAAAACTCAATGCATTTACCATTGGACTGTCTGGCTGCAAATCACAATGCAAATTGCTCAGTTAATTAAATTCAATTCGATCAACCCGGATATCAGGGATTTGAATGCAGGAGGAAATTGGAATTGTGTATTCTTCCTCGACAATCGGTTCAATCCCTATGTTGGGTATTTCCACTTCTTCTCATTATTTATGATCATTTATTTTATAAAAAAATATTAATATTCCTAAGTTCTAAACAAAACTGTTATTTTCGTTCCTGTTTTATTTACCATTTCTATTAGTTTCGGACAAATGAACTCAAAATACTACAAGGGCTGATTAATTATATTAATTTGAACTTTTGTGTGTTTGAACACATGTGTGCGTAAATAATTAATTTAACGTATACCCTGAAACTCACGTATATCGCTGGTTAGAACAGATCGAGAGCTAGTGTAACGGCTTCGTTCTCCTCGACGTCTGCTCGGCAGTTCGGGTTAGTGGAGGAACCTATATGACTGTCAAGGTTACACCGTCCTTTCGGATGGGACGTTAAGCCGTTGGTCCCCTTGGTACTTTTCGAAAGAAGTAGGCTACGTGCCAGTACCGGGTTTCCCCACCTCCCTTCTGTTCATTTCATACTTCATCCACTCATCATCTCGAATAGCCAAAGTACATTTATATGAGACGTTAAGCAATATCCAATCAATCAACCAATTTAACGCATATCCTAAGAACATAGACTTTGCTTAGAAGTTAAAATGCCCAAAGAAAGCTCCTATATTAATATTGTAGTCTTGGCTACTAAGAAGATGAGGAAAGTGACACAGCGACCGCTTCCTGGCTCTCCTGTCTAGTACTGACGTATGTGGTGGGACAGCGGTTTACAGATATGTATACATTGGCTAACCAGCGATCGAGTTATGGTGAAATTGCGCAAACGTTTTGCGGATACTAGGCACTACTTGTTAACGGGAACTAAAAATAAAAAATATGCAATCTATAGCGAATTCAACTTGATGATTAACATTAATGATAGCAAAACTTGTATTATTTGTAATACCTATTTTAAGTATATTCCATATTTTATTTCATATTTTTTAGTTGAGTTTTGTAAAGTTAAAAAAATTAAAAAACAATAACTTTAAAAACTTTGAAGTTCGAGGGGTACACTTGTATACATAACACATTTTAAAATTAATCACACTATTACTTATCTTTTGGAAACAGATTTTCGAAAATAATAATATTGTGACGTATGATTCAGCGATCTGGACTCTGGGAAAACAAGGAGAAAGTCGTTTGGTTGCTTTAGAAATGCGAATTTCTTGGAAGTGTATTGGGGGTAACTAAAATGAATAAATTGAAAAGTTGTGCCAAAAGGAGGGAACTGGGTGTTGAAAGTTTCAGGTGGCGTATTGAAAGAGAGTATCTGAGATGGTTTGGACACAGGAATAGAATGGTTACGGAAAGAATACCAATAAGAGGGTTTTGGAAAGTTTTAAATACAGCAGAGTAGAAAAACGTGTCTTGGGGGAGGTAGAA
This sequence comes from Sweltsa coloradensis, assembly GCA_024449915.1. Taxonomy (NCBI): domain Eukaryota; kingdom Metazoa; phylum Arthropoda; class Insecta; order Plecoptera; family Chloroperlidae; genus Sweltsa; species Sweltsa coloradensis. The sequence continues at coordinate 216,865 of JAMZAV010001957.1, read as the reverse complement.
CTGGGAAGATGATGGGAAGTTCGGAAGAAGTGGAGAGATTTGGTAAAAAAGCAACAGGATATGGAAGAGTAAGAGTAGATTTAATTCGCTGACCAACAGTAGTAAAAGTATACACACATTATCCTCTTTGAAGAGATAGTAGAGTGAAGTAATAATTTTACATTAACATAGGTTATTAATAAATACTAATGTACTAAAAACTAAATATAATATTAATATATATGGGAGAGTTGTTTAGATAAAGGAGCAGATTGGGCTGTCTGTTATACGGCAGCTCAGAAGCCAAATAGCCCGAGTAACGAAGCTAACCCCAACCTCACTCATACCCTTGTCGTTTGGTATGTCGATCGTGTTGTATCGTCGTCCTGGAGCGGTGCCGACGACGACTGCCGTAGCTCGCCTCTAGTTTCGGGGAGTTGCACATCTCTCTCTCTCTCTCTCTCTCTCTCTCTCTCATGCAACCAGTGCACCGATCTAAGGTGTCAGGTTCCTAGCATTAGGAAGTGAGTCTTGCAGCAGTGAGTGGGAGGAACTAGTTGTGACGTAGCAAGGGGGGGGGGGTGACGTATTAACCTCGGCGCCCACGTGGCTGCCAGCACCACGCCTGTACCTTGGACCGCGGCGACAAGGCACCCACACTGGCACACCGCCACACTTGACTCAGAGAAAAGTAACACGGGATTTAACGCGAAAGAACATGACTTGAGATTTTATATTTACAAGTCACTTTCTTTATTATATTCAAGTGTTTTGAGTATGAAATAATACTAGAATCAGGTACTTTTGATGTTAAATCCTCTTAAATCTTTGTAGGCGCCTACACATTTCCTTCACACAGGATGGCAGGTCCACATTTTAATCTTGTAGTTGTATCTCCACCTACAATCTTTAGACATCTCGCAAGAGATATAATTTAGTTCTCGCAACGTAATCTAAGAGAAGAGTAAATTAACTTACTTGTTTTTTTAAACTGGCAATAAACTTTCAATAAATTATACATTTATATAGGAAAGAAGGTGATGAAACATATTCCACAAGGATTTCACATGTTTCAATGAATTGTACAAGGACTTTGAGGAAACTCATAATTATTTAAAGTACAATGCATTTTTTAAAAACAATCATACAATTTCGGCTATGTTGAAGTACGATTCGGTACGAATATGTTTCGTATTCTATATTTTGTCGTTTATATTTTGTAATAGACTCTGTAGCAGTCTAGCTTATTCACAAATCACAAGTCCTTCATTTTGATGTTCAATTGAACTTAAAATGTCGAGACTCTGTCAGTTGGAGAATTTTCTAGATGTATGTTTTTACTTTTTATTTAACTATGCTTGGTTGTTGTTGTTCCCTACAAAGTACAAACGTAGACTTCCTATGAGTCACCTCCCACCCCCAAGTGTTGGCTAGAGACAACGCGGTCCCTGCCAAACCTTATGTCACTCGTGAGCCTGAGCCTGCAATACGTGCAAGTCTGCCAACACAACAGACTTACAGACGTGTTTTACAAGCACCTCTAGTTTAAACAACACACATTGTCAAGTTGCACTTTTCACTCGATGTTTGCACTTTCGATGCAAGGGTCAACGTGTGCAATCATACTTGGCAAATAGTCGTCATTCTTCCATTCTCTCTCTTGGATGGCGTTGACGTCAGCATAACTGATTCACAGAAGCTTTAATGAAAGTTACCCACAAAAATCACGTCTATAACAAATTCACTTTCTAGTTGTAGCATACCTGCATGTGTAACTTTCAGAGAATGCTTAGTTGTACAACCGATTTGAATGAAGCACATTTTTCTTGTTAAAATACTCCATGCCACCCTTTTACAAACTTCCCATTTCCTAGATTGGGGGATTTTGTCCAAAAATGTAATAAAAAAAGGAAAAATACCTTTTCAAACCTAAACTTCTGGGGAAAAATTTTTAACCATTTTTTTTTTTTTTTTAAAAAAATGAAGAATTTGCTTTTCCCACAGGATTTCCACATTTTCTTAAAATTGGTTATCCCAACGGGGATTTAGGAAAAAAAACTGTTTAATCAAAGAAAGCTTTTAACAAACAAACCGGGGAAAATTTCGGCCATTTTTAATAAAATTTCTTTTATTTCGAAATTCCCTAATAAATTTTTTTCGTTTTTAAAGGGGAGGGGCCGTGCCCAGTCTTTTTTACAAAATTCCATTCCTAATTTGGGGGTTGTTTAAAAAAAATAAAAAACCCCCCAAGAGCGAGAGCCCCCTAGGAAACCCAGGTTTGGGGTTTTTAAAATATTTTCACCGCTTGTTTTGTGGTTTCTCTGGATTCCCTTTATATTAAAACCTTTCCCCACCCTCCTTTGCCCTTGGACCAACGGGTCCCTGCCACCTTTTTTCCTGGCCTTGCCCAATTCGGGGGAGTTGGAAAAAGAAAAAAACCGCCTAAGAGGGGTAAGCACCCTATTTAAAAAACACAACTTTCCCCAAATTTGCCACTTTTTATGGGGTTTTTGCATTTTCAGAATCAAACCGGTTTTTTCCCTTCCTTGCTTTGTCTTTTTTCCCTGGAGGCTGGCCCGCCCCATCTTTTTGACAAGACTTTTTAGTTTCCCTAACCCGGGGATTATAAAAAAAATTTTAAAGGGACCATAGAACGTGTGATGTAGAAAACATAATTCGGGGGTTTTAAAAACTTAACGTTTTTAGGGTTTTCTTCTCTTTGGGAAAAATTTTTTAATCTAAACACGACAGAATAACCCCTTTTTGTTGTCATTCCGGGACGGGGAAAATGCCACTTTTAAAATTTTATTCCCCAGACCTTTTGGGGGAAAAACAAAAAAAATTAAAAATCCACCATGGAGAGGTTAACCCAAAAAACGAGCTTAGGGTTTACCCGGGCCACTTGTTTATAGGTTCCCCCCCCCAGAACCCCCTGGCAAGTAAACCCTTTTTCCGTTTGTTCATGGACAAGTCCCCACTCCTTGAAAACCTTTGGGGGGGGGTGGGGGGGGGGGGAAAGTTGGAAAAACTGATTAAAAACTTTGACCAGGGGCAGGGGGAAATTAAGACGAAAATTTTTTTCCGGGGTTTAAAAAGGAACTTTTTCATTTTTTCCCCTCCCCCCATTTCCCTTATAATCTAAACACTTTACCCCCTTTTACCTCTCCCCTCTTCTTTTATCTCACACGGAGCTGGACCGATGCCGCTCCTTGACAAACTGGCTTCATTGCTCCTAGACTCTGGGGGATGTTGGTAACAAAACTATAATACATCTGACCATAGAGAGCGATAAAAGAGTACCCTAGACAAAACACTGAGTTTCTGGGGGTTAAAATCTCGGACCAGCTTTTTTATGAGAGTCTTCTTCGACTTTTTTAGAATCAAACACTGCACCGTACACCCCCTTCCTTGCTTTTTTGCATCCACACGGGAGGCTACCGATGCCGCTCTCTTACAACTTTTTGCTTCAGTTGCTCCAAAATCTCTGTGGGTGTTTAGGTAACAAAAATGATAATAAATCTGCCAAGAAGAAAATAAGTCCCTAGACGAAACTAAGCTCTGGGGTTAAAATACTCTCGGACCCTTGGTTTTAGATGAGTCTTCCCCGCCACTTCCTAGTTCAAACACTGACACCGCTACACCTCTCTCCTTGCTTCGTTGCATCTCACACTGGAGGCTGGACCGATGCCAGCTCTCTTGACAAGACTGTGCTTCAGTTGCTCTAGATCTCTGTGGGATGTTTAGGTAACAAAACATATAAACTCGCCTAGGAGCATGTGAGTCACCCCTAAAACGAAACATGAAGCTTTCGGGGTTTAAAATACTCTGGGCCAGCTTTTAGAGAGTCTTCTCTCGCCATTTCCCTTTAGTAATCAAAAACACTGACACCCTCACCCCTCTTCCTTGCTTCGTTGCATCTCACACTGGAGGCTGGACCGATGCCAGCTCTCTTGACAAGACTGTGCTTCAGTTGCTCCTAGATCTCTGTGGGATGTTAGGTAACAACACATGATAATAACATCTGACCATAGAGAGCGGTGTAGAGTCGAGCCTAGACGAAACACTGAAGCTTCTCGGGGTTAAAATACTCTCGGACCAGCTTGTTTATGATGAGTCTTCTCTCGCCACTTCCTTAGTAATCAAAACACTGACACCGCTCCCACCTCTCCCTTGCTTCGTTCACTCACACGGGGGCTGGACCGATCCCACTTCTTGAAAAGACTTCTTCAGTTGCTCTAGATTTTGGGGGGATGTTGGTAAAAAAACATGATAAAAAACATCCCAAGAGAGCGTGTAGAGTAGCCTAGACGAAACACTGAAGCTTCTCGGGTTAAAATACTCTGGGACCATTTTTTATGAGGGTTTTTTTCTCCCACTTCCTCAGTAATTAAACACTGACACCGTTAACCTTTCCCCTCCTTGCTTCTTTGCTCTCACACTGGAGGCTGGCCGATGCCACTCTTTTGAAAAGTTTTGCTTCAGTTGCTCCTAGATTCTGTGGGAGAGGTAACAAAACATGATAAAAAAATTGACCTAGAAGCGATGTAGAGTCCCCCTAGAAAAAACACAAAGCTTTCGGGGTTAAAATACTCTCACCAGTTGTTTTGAAGTTTTCTTTTGCCACTCTTAGTAATCTAAACCTGACCGCCCCCCTTCCCCCCTTGCTTCTTTGCTCTCACACTGAGCTGGCCCGATGCCACTTTTGACAAGATGTTTTTCAGTTGCTCCAGACTTGGGGATTTAGGTAACAAAACATGATAATAACATCTGACCATAGAGAGCGATGTAGAGTCAGCCTAGACGAAACACTGAAGCTTCTCGGGGGTTAAAAATTCGGCCCAGTTTTTATGAGAGCTTCCTCCCATTTTTTTTTAAATCTAAAATGACCGTTTAACCTCTCTCCTTGCTTCGTTGCATCCACGGGACGGGACCGTGCCAGCCTTTGCAGACTGTGTTCATTGCTCCTAGACTCTTGGGTGTAGGAAAACATGATAATAACACTGCCCATAGAGAGCTTTTAAGTCACCTAAGACGAAAACTGAAGCTTCTGGGGGTTAAAAACCTGGGACCACTTTTTTTGATGGTCTTCTTCCCCTTTTCTCAGTAATCAAACACGCACCGTTTACACCTCCTCCTTGTTTTCGTTGCATCTACACTGGGCTGGCCCGAGCAGCTTCTTGAAAGACGGTTAGTTGCTCCTAAATCTCTGTGGTGTTTTAAAAAAACATGATAATAAAATTACCTAGAGAGGGGTGTGAGGTCGAGCCTAGAAAAAACACTGAAGCTTCTCGGGGTTAAAATACTCTCGACCAGCTTTTTAGATGAGTCTTCTCTCCCCACTTCCTCGAAATAAACACTGACACCGCTTAACCCCTTCCTTGTTTCTTTTCTCTCCCCACTGGGTGGACCGACCCCGCTTCTTGAAAAGTTTTTCTTTTTTGCTCAGTCTCTGTGGGATGTTAGGTAACAAAACATGATAATAACATCTGACATGAGACGGGTAGAGTCACTAACGAAACCTGAAGTTTTCCCCCGGGGTTAAATACTCTCGGCCCAGTTTGTTTATGTGAGTCTTCTTGCCATTTCCCCTTTTTTAACAAAAACTGACCGTTTACACCTCTCTCCTTCTTCGTTGCATCCACACGGAGGCGGACCGATCCAGCTCTCTTAAAAAGACTTGCTTCGTTGCTCCTAATCTCTGGGGGGATTTGGTAAAAAAACAGAAAAAACACCCTCCCCATAGGAGCGATGAGGGGTTCAGCCTAGACAAAACACTAAAGTTTCTCGGGTTTAAAATATCTGGGCCCAGCTTTTTTTATGAGTCTTCTCCGCCCTTCCTTAGTAACTAAACACTAAACACCGTTTACACTCTCTCTTGTTTTGTTGCATCTCACCTGGGGGGGGGACCGATGCCAGCCCCCTTGCAAGATTTGTTCTTTGCCCCTAGATCTCTGGGGGATTTTAGTAACAAAACAGAAATAATTGCCCCTAGGGAGCGATTAGGTACCCTAGACGAAACATTTAAAGCTTCTGGGGTTAAAAAATCTCTGGGGACCAGCTTGTTTTGATAGTCTTCTTCCCCATTCCTAGTAATCTAAACATTTCCCCGCAAACCCCCTCTCTCCTTGCTTCTTTTGCATCTCACCCCTGGGGCGGACCGATGCCAGCTTTTTGACAAGACTTTGTTTTGGCCCTAGATCTCTGTGGGATGTTAGGTAACAAACATGATAATAACATCTGACCATAGAGAGCGATGTAGAGTCAGCCTAGACGAAACAGGGAAAGCTTCCGGGGAAAATACTCTCGGCCCGCTTTTTTATGATAGTCTTCTCCGCCATTTCCCCAGAAATCTAAACACTAAACCCGCTTAACCTCTCTCCTTCTTCGTTGTCTCACACTGAGGTGGCCCGATCCAGCCTCTTGACAAGACTGTGCTTCTTGCTCCTAGATCTTGGGGGTGTTTAGGAAACAAAAATGTAAAATCTGACCATGAGAGCGATGAGTCAGCCTAGCAAAAACCTGAGCTTCCGGGGTTTAAAATTCTCCGGCCCGCTTTTTAGAGATTTTTTTTTCTCCCCCCCTTCCTTATAAACAAAAAAGACCCGCTTCCCCTCTCCCCTTGCTCGTTGCATTCACACTGGGGGCGGGCCCGATCAGCTCTTTTGACAAGACTTGCTATTTGCTCCTAGATCTCGGGGGAGTTGGGTAACAAAAATGATAAAACACTGCCCCAAGAGAGCATGTAGATCACCTAGACAAAACTAAAAGCTTCTCGGGGTTAAAAACTCTCGGACCATTTGTTTAGGGTTTCTCCTCCCACTTCCTCATATCTAAACACTGACACCGCTCCACCTCTCCCCTTTGCTTCTTGCATCTCACATGGAGGCGGCCCGTGCCAGCTCTTTGACAGACTGGCTTCATTTGCTCCTAGATCCTGTGGGATGTTGGTAACAAAACAGAAAATAACATCTGACCATAAAAGAGCGATGAGAGTCCTGGGACGAAAACGGGAAGCTTTGGGGGTTAAATACTCCGGACCAGTTTTATGAGAGTCTTCCTCGCCACTCCTCAGTAATCTAAACCTGCCCGCTAACCTCTCTCTTGCTTTCTTTTGCATCTCACACTGAGGGGCCCGATGCCATTTTCTTGACAAGACTGTGCTTCAGTTGCTCCTAGATCTCTGTGGGATGTTAGGTAACAAAACATGATAATAACATCTGACCATAGAGAGCGGTGTAGAGTCGAGCCTAGACGAAACACTGAAGCTTCTGGGCGTTAAAATACTCTCGGACCAGCTTGTTTATGATGAGTCTTCTCCCCCCCCTTTTTCCTCATAATCTAAACACGGACACCGCTTCACCTTTTCCCCCTTTTCTTCTTTGCATCCCCCGGGAGGCTGGCCCGATGCCAGCTCTCGACAAGACTGTCTTCATTTGCCCTAGATCTCTGGGGATGTTAGGTAAAAAAACATGATAAAAACACGACCATAGAAGCGGTGGTCACCTAGACGAAACATAAAGTTTTCTGGGGTTTAAAATACTCTCGGACCAGCTTGTTTATGATGAGTCTTCTCTCGCCACTTCCTTAGTAATCTAAACACTGACACCGCTTACACCTCTCTCCTTGCTTCGTTGCATCTCACACTGGAGGCTGGACCGATGCCAGCTCTCTTGACAAGACTGTGCTTCTTTTTGCTCCTAGATCTCTGTGGGATGAGGTAAAAAACATGATAATAAATTGACCTAGGCGTGTAGAGTCAGCCTAGACAAACATAAAGCTTTCGGGGTTTAAAATCCCCTGGACCAGCTTTTTATGAGGGTTTTCTCTCCCCATTTCCTTGTAACAAAACACTGACACCGCTACACCTCCTCCTTTTTGTTGCTCTCACACTGGAGGTGGACCGAGCAGCTCTTGACAAGACTTGCTTCATTGCTCCTGATCTCTGGGGGATTTTAGGTAAAAAAACATAAAATAACATCGACCATAGGAGCGATGAGATCAGCTAGACGAAACATGAAGCTTTCGGGGTTAAAATACTCTCGGCCCCGCTGTTATGATGAGTTTCTCTCCCCACTTCCTTAAATCTAAACACACCCGCTACACCTCCCTCCTTGCTTCGTTGCATCTCACACTGGAGGCTGGACCGATGCCAGCTCTCTTGACAAGACTGTGCTTCAGTTGCTCCTAGATCTCTGTGGGATGTTAGGTAACAAAACATGATAATAACATCTGACCATAGAGAGCGATGTAGAGTCAGCCTAGACGAAACACTGAAGCTTCTCGGGGTTAAAATACTCTCGGACCAGCTTGTTTATGATGAGTCTTCTCTCGCCACTTCCTTAGTAATCTAAACACTGACCCGTTTCCCCCTCCTCTTGTTTCTTTGATTCACACTGGAGGCTGGCCCGATGCCACTCTCTTGAAAAGACTTGTTCAGTTGCCCCAATCTTTTTGGGGTGTTAGGTAAAAAAACATGATTAACATCGACCATAGAGAGCGATGGGGGGTGGGCCTAGAAAAACCCTGAAGCTTCTCGGGGTTTAAAAAATACCTCGGACATTTGTTTGATGAGTCTTCTTTTCGCATTCCCTTAGTATCTAAACCTGACCCCGCTTAACCTTCTCCTTGCTTGGCATCTCCATGGGGGCGGGCCCGATCCCAGCTTCTTGACAAGACTTGCTTCATTTGCCCAATTTGGGGGTTTTAGGAAAACAAAAAATGATATAACATCTGACCATAGAGAGCGATGTAGAGTCAGCCTAGACGAAACACTGAAGCTTCTCGGGGTTAAAATACTCTCGGACCAGCTTGTTTATGATGAGTCTTCTCTCGCCACTTCCTTAGTAATCTAAACACTGACACCGCTTACACCTCTCTCCTTGCTTCGTTGCATCTCACACTGGAGGCTGGACCGATGCCAGCTCTCTTGAAAAAGACTTGCTTCATTTGCTCCTAGATTTTGTGGGTTAGGTAACAAACATGATAATAACCTGCCATAGAGACGAGTAGAGTCAGCTAGACAAAAACACTGAAGCCCGGGTTAAAAATACTCTCGGACCAGCTTGTTTATGATGAGTCTTCTCTCGCCACTTCCTTAGTAATCTAAACACTGACACCGCTACACCTCTCTCCTTGCTCTTTGCACTCACACGGGGGCTGGACCGTCCCGCTCTCTGAAAACTGTTCGTTGCCCCTAGTCTCTGTGGGATGTTAGTTAACAAAACATGATAATAACATCTGACCATAGAGAGCGTGAGAGTCCCCAAAAAAACACTGAAGCTTCTCGGGTTAAAATCTCTCGGACCAGCTTTTTTTTGATGAGTTTCTCTCGCATCCTTAGAAATTAAACACTGCACCCCCTACACCTCTCCCCTTGCTTCTTGCATCCCCCCTGGAGGCGGGGACCGAGAAACCCTTTTACAAACTTTGCTTCATTTGTCCTAGCTTGTGGGATGTTAGGTAACAAAACATGATAATAACATCTGACCATAGAGAGCGATGTAGAGTCAGCCTAGACGAAACACTGAAGCTTCTCGGGGTTAAAATACTCTCGGACCAGCTTGTTTATGATGATCCTTTTTCCTTATTTCTGCCAAAACAAGGTTTTAATTGTTTGATGCCTTTTAAAGAATCTAACCAGTCATTTTTATTCACATTTAGTCAGCCCTTTCTTTCACAAATCACCACGTATATACCCTAAAATTGGGACGACAGTTTGGGCTCGAGCGGACTTTGTTCGGAGCCCCGGTTAAAATCCCGCCGGGAGGGCAACCCATGAGGTTTTTTCGGTCTCAAGCAATGAAAGGGATTGTCTTTTTAAAACATCCCAAATTTTCCAAAATTAAATCCTGAAAAAGGGGGCTGCTTTGCACCTGGCGGGGTTTTCCCCCCCAAAAAAAAATTTTGGGAAATAAAATTTATAAAAATTGTTTTTTAAACCTATTTTTTTTTTTGAAAAAAAATTTGATTGGAATTTTTTTGTTTAAAAAAAAAATAAAACCCCCGGGTTTTTAAAATTTTTTTCATTTTTGAAATTTGGGACCTAAACGGCCTCCAAACACCTTTACAATTTTTACGGGGTTAGTGGTGTTCCTCGAGAGATTTAAAAAATTTTTAAATTTTAAAAAATTTTTCCCCCCAAAATCATATTCTTTTATTAAAGATAAAAAAACCATACCAAATTTCTTACCAGTTTAAAAATTTTGGGGGGAGCAAGTTTGGGTCTTAAAGAAAACCCCACTGAAAAACCTGGGCGACGGTGCGAGCCTAAAAAAAATTTTTATTTTTGATATAAAACACACGAGGCACTTTAAAACTGTTTATAAATGAAAGTAATTTTAACCCTTTTTAATCGTTCCACCGGTTCCACTCAACATTATAATATGTTAAGTATGTATTGCATCTTGACTAGGTATTTACATATTTTTCTTCAGACCCTAAAGAGCCCAAGTTATAGCCTAATATACGCCGCTGTTTGTAATTTTGAGTTATTACAATTGTAAATGGCGATCAAACCAGTAATGTTGTGCCTTTTTGAAGCATTGTACATCGAAAATTAGTTTATATTTGAGAATTTAAATCACTTAGATAAAAAACAAATACAATTTGTAGGAATATAAATGTAATAATAATATAGTAGTATGGTTGTCTCGTTTTACGGCCTTTAAACCCATTTATTAATTAATCTTTGGTTGACATTTATTTATTTATTTTATTTATTTATTTATTTATTTATTTATTTATTTATTTATTTATTTATTTATTTAACGTCTATCCTATTCAGTTATAAAAACTGATTTACAAAGGAGGACAACTAAATAAATCTAATTACATAGATGCAGACACAACAATGAACTACATTTAAGTAAATATTTGAAATAGTAATTTTACAACAATGCATTAAATACTCAACAAATTTGATAACAAATAAAAAGGATATTAAATGCAATTTATGAATGAATCGAATATATAAAAAAGGGGGTGGGGAATGAAAAGAAAAGAAAAAAGAAAAGAAAAAGAAAATAAAAGAAAAAAGGAAAAAGGAAAGGAAAAAAAAGAAAGAAAGAAAAGAAAAAAGAAAAAAAAACATTAAAAAAGAAAAACGAAAAGAAAAAAACTGATTTATTAGACGATCCCACTCAAACGAATATGAGGTTTGCCAAAAATCAGGAACAGCAAATCAGGGAGTACAATCTTTCGCGGAAGAAACCACCGAACGCGAATCTTCATTCTTGTGTTCAACCATCATTCTTGTGTTCAAATCTTGATAACAATTTAGTGCAAAAGATCTTGACTCTAATATATAATTATATCAGATATATAATTTTTTAAATTGTTCAAGTCAAAAACTGATCACAGCAATGATACAGGACACCTAATAATTAACCTAATAATTGTGAATTTAAAATAACTTGTGTCTAATTATTGAAGAATAGAATCGAAAAGTACGGTACTTCGCTTTTATTAAATGGATGTATAAGGTGTCACTTTTGGATGGTCCTATACTGAAGCTAGTATCTTTGTGAAACAAAATATACAGATTAAACCCAATTTGCAAATATTTATGACTAGGAACCAAAAACTTGGAAATTGCAAGTAAAAGTTGTTTTAGATTAGTAACTTTATTGGGAATGGTATGCTAAATAATGCGTGGTGCAAACTATTTCCTATGTAGCAAATCCTCAGTACAACAAATTCTTCTCAAATTCTTGCTAAACATTTTCAGAATATTATGTACAAAATACAGTTTTACATTCCTCGACAATGGCCTCAAAGCGTCCCTCCCATAGCTAAGATTTATTGCCTGTTAACGCAGCCCGTGAAATTTCTATCTTACAAGTAATTTTCCGGCAAGTTACCCTGCCCCCATACAAAAACACTATTATGTTAATGTTTCGTTATCACCGGTAAGGAGTGACTTTAAGAGGTAGTTTGTATTGATGATTGGTCTCGGTGCAACATCACGGCCGTGGAGAATGAGTCGTGTGGAGACAGCGCATGTGCACTGTCTTTCTCTTTATCACCTGGACCCGGGATGTCGCCGAGTGCATCAGACAGGAATCAAGGACAGATCAAATGGCGCATTGTAAATCATATTTCTTTCTTGTCTTGGCCAAACCTTTTGTCATGGAAGAGTATTAAAAACAAAATTAAACCTTGGCTTAAGGTCTGGAATCTGGATCAGCCTATAGGGCAAACTTTTTCCATTAAATGATTTGAAATCGCTTGGTCACCAAATCCAAAAGATTGGATCACTTTTTTACTTCTAATTATTTTCACCCACGAATTTTAAAATTTCAGATTGTTTTGGAAAGATTAGCACAATTATAAATCAGAGAACACTCCCCCATTTCAAATGAGTGTCTCCTACTTGCGACTTGGAATTTTTTCTAAATGTCTTTCATTTTGCATATTTACGGTGAAAAAAATAAAAAAAATAAGAATGAGAACATAAATATACTCAGATAGATCCATCTGCATTTACTTTCTGATCAACTTTCTAAAGTGTCAAATTTACAGGCTGAAAATTTAGAGATCAAAAAAGTAAAGACTGATAATTAAAAGTGTATTTTTGTAGTATACGTATGAATTTTAAGAAAACGTTGGTTTTAAGAATATGACTTTTAAGAAAGCGTAGGTTATAGTGTAAGACTTTTAAGAAAGCGTAGGTTATAGTGTAAAGCGTAGGTTTGCGTGTATGACTCTTCTTGTTCTTACTAAAGTGTATTTTTGTAGTATGACTGAAAGAGTAGGTTATCAGTGTATGACTTTCAAGAAAGCGTAAGAAAGCGTAGGTTTGCGTGAATGACTATTTCCTTCAGACAGTATAAGCGTAGGTACAGATTGATTAGGATGACACGGTCCTCTCAACAGCAACAGTCACACGTCTTACCGCGAACTGCGAATCACGTCTCTAAAAAGGGAAATTATCTCGACACTCGCAACAAACAATCATCTGACTGGCTGGCTACCTAGCATCAAGGATTGTGCGTAGGCTAGTGTGTCCGTATTAGGCGCTTGTCCTGGCCACTCTCTCTCTCTCTCTCTCTCTCTCTCTCTCTCTGACGTAACGAGTGCAAGTGGGCTGATTGGGTGGTGACCCAGATTAATACCTGGTCTTAACTCATCCCCCCTCCTCCCCCCCCACTCCTCCAACATCAACTCGGACCTTGGTCGTTCTGTTTTATCGAGTTTTCTGCGCTGGTTTTTGTCTCGGCTTCTCTTGATGACCACATCTGAAGTACAGAGAGTTTTCTAGGTGAATTGTTTTGTTAGAACTAGGTCAATATTATTCAGGTTGATGCATTTCTAAAGAGTGAAACAAATTTTTTATATTGTAAGTGTTTTCGGCGAAGATTTAAGAACAGTATTTTTATATTTAATATCAATATCAATGTGTAAAACAGTTTACGAAGGTCACGGGTTTTAATCCCGACACCTGCATTCCTGACTTAAAGTTTTGGGGATTTAGTTTCGTACATTCCCTTAATTACCATAACTTCAAAGAAAAACACCTGAAGAAAGGCATAATCGTCTTTTTGAGGCTCTGGAAACATTTTGAATTTATCTTCCCTTGGTAAATTGGAACCTGTAGATTTAGGATGATTTCGAAATTGTTGATGAGTGTAGCGAAGACTTCAATATTTGACTACACGGAGAAAAAAGCTATTTTTTTTTATATATAAGTTGTTTTTGATTTATGCACTCTCTTCTTCCGGATCAACGACAAATATCCGATCTTGACTAAATTTTCGAGGGTCCGTCTAATGTCTGAACTTAGTTAGATCTGCAACGTTATAGGGGATCGTACTTATAGGGGTTTTCTCGATATATCGTAAGATTTTTGTCTGTTTGTTAGCTTTATATCGGACAAACGGCTACTTCTATCGTGATGAAATTTTCAGGGGACCTTCGAAATCTCTATACTTCGATATAGACAGTAAAAAAAGTATCATCGAAATCACGATTTTTTCTAAAGTATGAATGCAAAGGAGGCCAAATATGCTCATCCATCAACGTGACAATAAGAATCTTTCGCAAAGCGTACACTTCTGTGCGCGTACACTTCTGCTCGTGTGCTAACAACTAGACGGCCCTATAATATACACGACTGTGCACTCTCTGAGAGAGCCACTAGGTCATTAGGGCTCTTCTCTTGCAGCAGTAACAGCAGGAAAGGAAGGAAGGAAGATGGATATAATGAGTTATGAGGGAGTTGCCTTGATGCGCCTGCTTCGATCAGTGGCCTATCAACTCCCCCCCCCCCCCCTTCCACCCATATCACCCAGCACATTATGCCAGGGGTGGGCAAACTAGCCCGCCCACGGAAAATACCTTCATTTCACATAACTTCCACCTCTAGTTTCACATAACTTCCACCTCAAGGGTGATGAAAAGATGATTGCTACAGGGCTCTTGTAATCGTTGTTTAAATACGACACAATATTGCGTCTATTACTTGATTGATTTTTGTTGCAAACTTCTCTCTTTTTTGGTGCAAAATTGCTATTCGAGACGAAGAGCGTTGATATAGATGAGGGTGAAGAACAATTAGAATAACCATGGCTTATGCGGGGTTCGAACCCGTGTCTTCCTAGAGTCCTACGCTTCCGACCTGCGCCCCTATCGTATGAGCCACCGTGGACGGCCTCTACTCTTGGGACAAGTATTTAAAATCACACACATTCAGCAACTGACGAAAGGTGTAACCCATTTAAATTTTGTTTCAGTTTTTATTCAGACACATTAAAAATATACAAGTACTGGTTGTACAAGTAAAAGTAAAACAAAGACAATCTGGTTGTACAAGTTTTAATCGTGGGAAAATTAAAGCTTTTATAAGGGAATTTTGCCCCTCTGACTAGGTAGTTGCGGAAAGGACAATTGGAAGGGATTCCGAGGCGTTTGGGGGACTCAACCCCTTTGCATGCATAACGATTGAGGAAAACCTCGGAAAAACCCTTCAGTCAGGATTCGGTCCGACGGGATCGAACCCGGACCTCCGAATCAGAGTGCGTCATACACACACATAAAATGTGGGCGTCGATTAGGGGGGAGGCCGGGCGATCCCCGGTTGGACATTGCACGTCTTCAGAAAGGTGAGTCACTCTTGCACTCTCTCTATGCATTAAACACTCCCCACACGGGGTCATGACGACAAAAATAGTTTCCAAACCAGTTCCTTCCTGGGGATTAGCAAGGTCGGTCATTCCGTCACTTCTTCCAGCCAGAGTGACCACATTATTTTTAGATTGCAGTTTTAATTTTTTATGTTTGTCTTATTCGTAGGTAAACCCTGTTCTTGGGGCGATTGACCGTCACAGAGACCACCAACAAAAAAAATAAAAAAACCCCCATTTAAACCCTTTGAAAAATTTTTCAGGTAGACGTTTGATATTTGGAACCAAATCAACCGATCTGAATTGACATTAGTTGACGACAGCTAGTTTGAACAGAAAAAGTTGTGCTACCTAGGTGCTAGTTGATGTCTATTGGCCTGGCAGTTGGTCAGCTGATAAAAAGGTAGGGACGTTGCACCAACGAGGGGTAAAATCCCAAATTTGAATAATTTGAATGCTTTTGAGCCCATTGATAACCAATTGACTGCCCGTGGATATTGACCATATTACCGTTCTAAATATCAAAATGGTCATCAACTCACATATTTCTATACCCACTCAGTCACATAGTGGGGGACTTTATTTTGAAGTGGACTAAGCCAACCCTGTAGACGTATACACCATCGACGAGCGAACAATGACCAACTAGAGACTGACATATATATATATATATTTAAAAAAGTGGGAAAACACCGATCAATCAACGGGACACGTTTCCCACCCACAGGGACCCCAAAAGTAACAAGGTTTTAAAGTCCCGTCTACAAATTCCCCCTCACGAACCAACAGAAGTTAAAAATCTTTTCCCTGAAGCGGTTTTCGTCAAACCCCGAGACCATTTTCTTTGAATAAAAAACATGGTAAACCCTTGTTTTGCTTTAAAACGACTGAAGAAACCTGGGAAAAAAACCCTTCAGTCGGGATTGCCGGTTGAGGGGTTTCAAAAACCCGGGGACCTCCCGAATCGACCCCCTCGGTGCTGTACAAAATGATTCATACCCTGTCCCCAGGTGCGGCCCAATCCCATAAAGTCCACAACCCAAGAGGTTCCCAAACCCAACCCCCGGAAACACGCCCGCGAGAGACAGGAAATTACCCCGCTCAGCCGTCGGTCGTGGGGGGTGGGGGTTTTTAATTGGGAGCCAGAACCAGAGGTTGGGCCCCCAATGTGTGGGGCTGTATGGGGATCACTTTGGTCGGAGAGAGAGGGAGAATTATGCATCGAAGTGAGTGGGAACAAAGAAGGGGTTTTTTTCTTCGTATATTTGAAAAGGGCCCGCAAGGAGAAACTACATCTACTGGGAAGAAGGTTCGGAACGATCAATTGAAACCCAAAAAACCCCCGTGAGGTTTTTTTTTTCCCCATTTTTTATCAGAATTTGGGTTTTTAAAAATATTTTGGGAATGTGAAATAGTTAATAAAAATTTTTTGGTGCAGAATTTATATTTTTCCTGGGATCCAGGGTGGGGGTATGGGCAAGTGCTTTCCCTTGCGCCGCCCCCCTCCCCCCCAGCGCCAGGTTTGGAACTCGATGTAAATTATAGCATATCTATCTACAGAGGGAGAATATATATTTGATTTTCGCTCTTTTTTTTCTGCAGCAAAACATTAGATCTGTTAAAACTTGAAAATTTGCAAATAGGGTAATATGTACCCCCCTTTCAATCAGATTGATATTTTTTTATGACAAAAACTTCAGAAAATGAAAAATTTTTTGGGGTTTTTTTGAGCTTTTCGAATTTTCGAAGTTTTTTTTTATAATTTAAAATTAATTTTGGGAAATCCCAAGGGCGGGTTTCCCTTCATTTTTCATTTTACCCATTATTTTAAAATTTCACAAAAAGTGATAAAATGTCTGAAAATCTTGGAACTTTTTAAATGAGCAGCCGCCTCCTCTTAAGTAGCTTCGCTCCCTATTTTGGGCAAACCTGAATCTCGGCTCTCGGACAAGCAACGTGGGTGTCCGGTGTTGCAGTCCGAGTCCCCTGTGGCTGGATCTGTCCATCAAGTTTTCCCTTTGGTGGGGTTCACCCCAACTTTCCCCTTTATCCTCACACATCCCCATAGCTGTGCCCATCGTCTTGGTTAGCGCAAGTTTGCATACATAAATATAAGACTTCAAGCACAAATTATTCGAGTAAGAAAGCTTAGGAAGAATGGCAGACTTTAATATTTATGGTCTTTTACTCCTATCACGCATGAATTCCCAACAGAGTGTCCTATCCTGACATTCTCATGGTCACTCATAGATGGATAAAGAAATTTATATTTTATTAATTATTTTATAAAAACATGTTAAATTTTACTTCACTATTTCGTAATATAATTTTGTAATTCAAAAATTATGTTAATCTTGTAATATGCATCAAAATGGTCGCATCTAAAAATTTGTATATTCAATAATTAACTTAGTTACTCACTAAACTGCGACTCAAGCTTAACTAAGTGACGAACGTTAATTAAGACATGTCGAACGTTAATTAAGACATGTCAATAATGATCTCCCTAGAAATGATCGACAAATGCCGACCATTGCAATGAAAATACATTGATGGGGGTAGACACTTATATCTTACAGAGGAAGTCAGCAAAGTGATTTGAATTTTATTCATGGCATATATGAAATAGATAACAAAAAAAAAGAATATGGTGAAAAGTCCACAATTCGGAGAACAGTTTTCAAATTTGAATATGGTATCAAAAATTTGATAACTTACACATTGTTGATGGAAAATATTATTATTATATTTTCAATTTAAAAGTTGTGTACGTATTTAAAGTAATGTTATTTATGGGGGTTCCACCTTATAAATCAGTTGTCTAACCGCATAGAAGTCGTTAAATAAAAAATAAAAAAATAAAAAAAAATAAAAAAAAATAAATAAATAAATAAATAAATAAATAAATAAATAGGTAAATATATAAATTAAAAAAATTAAAATAAAATAAAGTTACTATAAAAAACAAAATTGTTCGAGAAGAATCAAAATAATAATTATTCCCCCAAAACTTCCCTCCCCAAAGTTTTGTTTCCCATGTCCACACTTACTTGATGTCTGCTCATATATAAACTAATATTTTTTTACAAGGTAAGAAGCCCGGTACAGTAGGTTTTAGTTCCCATGCCCACACTTACTATGATCAGTCTGCTCGATATAATAACTATAATATCCTTGTTTTCTTTGTTTTCAAGAGTAAAAACAGCCGGGGTCAAGGTTCAGTTCTAGCTCCACCACTGATCGGCTGCTCGATATATAAAACTAAATCTTTGTTTACAAGGAAGACAGCCCCGGGCCCACATAGTGTTTCTTTCCATGCTCCCCAGTACTATGACAGGCTGTCGAATAATAAAAAAAATCTTGTTTACGAGGGTAATGACAGCCCCGGGTACAGTAGGTTTCAGTTCCAGCTCCACACTTTACTATGATCAGTCGCGATACTAAATAACTAATACTTTTTTTACAAAAGTAAAGACAGCCCGGCCCAAGTAGTGTTTCGTTCCTTGTCCACATGTACTTTATCGGCTGCTCGATTAAAAAAAAATATTCTTTTTAGAGAGAAAGAAAACCCGGCCCCACAGTAGGTTTTAGTTCCTAGCTCCACAATGTCTATGATCAGGGTGCTCGATACTAAAAACTAATATCTTTTTTACAAGAGAAGACAGCCCGGGCCCACAGTAGTGTTTCAGTCCATCCCACACGTACTTGATAGGGTGCTCGATTAATAATAATACTTTTTTTACGGAGTAATGACAGCCCCGGGCCCACAGTAGTGTTTCAGTTCCCTTGTCCACAGGGACTATGATCGTCTGCTCGATATAAAAATAAAATCTTTTTTTTACAAAAGTAATGAAGCCCCGGGCCTACAGTGTGTTTTAGTTCCATGCTCCACACGTACTTAAACATCTGCTCGATCATAATAACTAAATCTTTTTTTACAAGAGTAATGACAGCCCCGGGGGACAGTAGTGTTCAGTTTCCCAGCCCACACGTACTATGATCAGGCTGTCGATATAATAACTAAAATTTTGTTTTTCAAGATAAAGGGCGCCCGGCCCACAGTGTGTTTAGTTCTAGCTCCACATGTACATGATCAGTCTGCTCGAAAAAAACAATATCTTGTTTAAAGAATGACAGCCCCGGGTACAGTAGTGTTTCGTTCCTATGTTCACACTTTACTATGATCAGGGCTGATATAATAAAAAAAATCTTTTTTACAAGGGGGAATGACAGCCGGGTACAAGGGTTCAGTTCCCCATGCCCACACGTACAGATCGTCGTCGAATAATAAACAAATCTTGTTTACAAGAGTAATGACAGCCCGGCCTACAGTAGTGTTTCAGTTCCTATGCTCCAAATGACTTGACGTCGCTCGTAATAAAAAACCCAAATCTTTGTTTACAAGGTAATGCAGCCCGGCCTACAGTAGTGTTTTAGTTCCCTTTCTCCCCACTGTATTGATAGGCGCTCGAACTATAATAATAATATTTGTTTACAAGAGTAAAAAAGCCCGGGCCTACAGTTGTTTAGTTTCCATGCTCCACACGTACTAGATCAGGTGCCCATCTATAATAATAATACTTTTTTTTACAAGGTAATACAGCCCCGGTGGTTCATTTTTTAGCTCCACACGTACTATGATCAGTTGCCGATATAATAATAAAACTTTTTTTTACAAAGGAAAAGAAGCCCCCGGCCTACAGAGGTTTCGTTCCTAGTCCCCCACGTACATGATGGCTGCCGATATAAAAAACAAATCTTGTTAAAGAGTAAGACAGCCCCGGGTACAGAGTGTTTCAGCCTATGCTCCCCAAATTCTATGATAGGCTGCCGAATAAAAACTAATTCTTTTACAAGAGTAATGACGCGGGTACAGTAGTGTTTCAGTTCCCCTTTTCCCCCCAAATGTACTTGATCAGTCGCTCGAATAATAAAAAATATCTTTTTTTTACAAGAGTAATGAAGCCCGGGGTACAGTATGTTTTAGTCATGCTCCACTCTGTACTATGACAGGTGCCCCGATATAATAACTAATATCTTTGTTTTCAAAAGTAATGGGGCAGCCCGGGGGGGGGGGGACAGTAGTGTTTTAGTTCCCTTTCTCCACCTGTACATGATCAGGGTGTCGATATATAACTAAATCTTTTTTTACAAGAGAATGAAGCCCCGGGCCCACAGTAGTGTTCAGTTTCCTATGCTCCACACTGTACTATGATTCAGGCTGCTCGATTAATAATAATATCTTTTTACAAGAGTAAGACAGCCCCGGCCACGGGAGGGTCACCACAGGTGTGGTACCCAGCCAGCTACTTGGTAATTACAGACGGGTCGGACGGGGTGGGGGCTTTTTAATCAGGACGGTAATTAAGTCCACAGATTTGTTAACAAAGAGAAGGTTTTTTAAAGTTTTCCCGTATGTTCGATAACAATTGAAAAGTGACGGGAAAGGCCCCCAAATAATGCGGGATAGTTGAAGGTTTGAAGGGGGGGGTGGTTTTAATCAGTAATCAAACAAAACCCTTTATAGATGAAGATGTGCGCTCTTTTGGAAACCCCTTTTAGTTGATCGAAGCTAATCAAAAAAAACATAAAATACTATTAAAACGAGGAGGTAAATTTAAATAGTTACTGTTTATGGATGAGATTTTTAAAACCCCAATACCCAGTGTTTTTAATTTATAACGTCAAATGTTTTTCCAATAAATAGATCGTTTTTTAAAAAGCTAACCATTGTCTTTTTTATTTTTAAAACAACCTATTTGTAGGTATCCCTTCTCATAGCTGTTTTTTTTGTAAAAAATTTGTGTTGTGGTTGTAAAAATGTCGACCCGTCAAAGGAAATTTTAAATTTTTCCGAAAATTTTTAAACAAAAATTATAATTTTTGTAATGTTTTTCCAAAAAAATTTTAAAAGGACATCACTTTTTTATAACTCTGTAAAATTTTAAGTAACTGTATTGTATGTATTTTTTAGGGCCCACATTTGGGAAATTTTTTAAAAATACCTTTTATTGGTATCATTGAAATTATAGTAGGCAACAGGTTCTTATCACCAACTTGAGCGAACAGGACTGTGCTATACCCGGATTAACTTGGGAGCTGTGCGTTCTATTTTATTGCACATTCAAAGATAGCTTCAAGTGACTAATTGTTTCGACAGCTCGAACACTCTCACATAGTCCTCGAACCAATTAGACTGTCCAGGCCGACGCTCTCAATGTAGTATGTACCCTGGTATGTACCCCTCCTCTGTTATCTCGATGGACCTCGCGCTGCACTCAAGGCGAGCTCTTATCAACGTCTTCCGGCACCTTTGATACCGACACGTTAGACTTAGCGCCTCTCCTAAAACATTAAGTGCTCTCGACTTCAATTAAAGGGAATTGAAAAAACTCGTACCGGCAAAAAGTCCGAGCAACGCAGCCGAACAATTAGACAACAATTTTAATTGATACTTTTTTATGCCTTTAAGATACGTGTGTTTTTTCTTTGCGCTTGATATGAAACTTTTGATCGTTTATCAGGAGCAAGTGTTCGGTATAGATCTAATCATAAAGAAATCCAAGACTGATGGATGTGCTTGAAATTAGATTGGCTTGAAATGATTTGCCGGTGGACATCCGTGAAATACACACTCAAAGTCTGCACTAAAAAAAACTACTTTTCTTATGTATCCTGACAGTTCTAACGCTAAATTTAGCAAAACAAACATGCTGAATACGATTCATGTTTGTCACAATTTCTTTACTCTCACTTTTTACATGTCTACACACACTTGTTTTAAATTATTATGTAATGTATTTTTAATTAATTTAATTGCAATATATTAGTATAAGTATTTAGTAGGTTGCTAGACACTAAATGTGAATAGGGCTATGCCCTTTCTAGCAACCTATAACTCATCAATGTGTTACAACAATAAATAAAATATCAAGCCAGTTTTTTTTATGCAGAATTCAGTGGTTTATTCTGAATACTGAGGTTCTGAATACTATCGATTGTTGTTTGCACCAGTGTGTCTAGTTCGACTTGTCTTTATCAAAGAACATTTAAGAATATTGCTAAGTTTTTAAACTTTTATAAGCTTACAATAAATTGTCCACTAAAGAGATTGTTATTCTTACCAAAGCAAACTACAATATTGGTGTTAGAGGTCGAAATGAGGTCCAGAATGTAAAAAAAATTACCTGGATTATGAAAACTAATCGATTTTGTTATGCAATGTGTAAATCAGTCCATGATGATGATGACAAATCAACCTTCACAATAATTTATACAATTTTCACACAAAATTTCGATTTTTATTCGATATTTCGATTTCCGAACGACTTTTTCGATTATCGGTCACCATTTCGATACACGATCGAACTGTACGTATCGGCATAAAATCTATACCTAGGTGTTTATTGTCGATCTGATGATACATGGAAATTAATTACGAAATACGTATTCCACACACTGACACTGAAATACATGTTTCACACACGCCACTATAGTGCCGAGCATGGAGAAGAATGGAGGTTATATCAATAATTGGCATCATTTCTTCTCGCCTGCAATAAGTAGCGTGTAAACCGAGGAATGTGTGGTAAATAAACCTCCACCAGTGTATACACTACTTGAGAAGCTTGGAACGTGGTAAACCGCTTCCAAGGTCACGGTATGGCTTATTCTTGGAACCGGTGGCCGAGTAGCTGGACCTGGTTGCTGAGGCCCCGAGCTCGCTTCCAGACACCGGCAATACTCTTCTACCTTACTTGTTTACTTACTTACTCTCAGCTTCTTCATTCAGTACATTTTCACGTTCCTGCAAGACTAACACGAAACCTTCAGACTTTCCATCTTCCCAGAAGCAGACTAGACATTTTTAGTAATTCACCAATAAACCGGATCCAACATACGTATAACCAATTAGTTGTCATCCATCCTGATCTTGACATTAATCACCTAAACTTTCAATGTTTTAAAAACTATTTCTTCAAAATATGTTCTTGAGGTTTATAACTTTTGTAATCGTCATAGTTTATTTTATTTTTGCATTTCGTTAGTATAATGTTCTTTTGTGCACCTGAGACATATTTAGATGTTTTGATTTTTGATATCATTTTTATTTTTTGTGCTTAGTATTAGCTAATTTTATGAAATGCCTATATCGCACTTGTGGAGGTAACTCTGTTGTTGGTGGCAATAAAATAAAATAAATAAAATAAAATAAAATAAATAAAATAAAATAAAATAAAATAAAATAAAATAAAATAAAATAAAATAATAAAATATATCTAGTATTTACTCCTGTTTTCAAAGTAAGTCGGATCAGGGGATGGCTAACCACCTGTTTTCTTGGGCACACAGCGTTTGTTAACATCTTCTTGCCAGGCCATGTCATCTACTCCTTCAATTTCTTTGTCATCCATTTCTTCGTCTCCTTCACTTTAGAATATTTAATTTATTTCCATCTCTTAAGAATAATATCTTCTTCTTTAATGAAAAACATTTAATAATTATTGTAGATAATTTTTTAAACATTGTCACAGTTGTAATATTTAATATAATTCAAAAGATAAAAAATCCATCGCGATCGGGGTTCGAACCCGAGTCTCCCACATTTCAGGTAGGTGCACAATTCTCGAAGTGGCTTTTGCTTTAAATTTCCTTACGTCAAATTAATCGATTTCATGACACGCTTTTTCTACTCAAGAGGAGAAATAGTCCTAAAAATACATTTTTGAGCAAAAATATCAACATCACTTGAACAGGTCCGTAACATAACTTGTATTTTTTACTAGCTAAATAAATGAAACGTGTAAATCACACCAGAATGTATGAGTAAGATTTTTTATACAAAAATATGGACACGTTTTAATCACTTAAGATAAATTTACGAAAATAATTGTCGTTCTTTATCTTACCAGGGTATAAAAACCCCGAAACATTCACTACAAGTACTGCTATATATTTCTCAGCCAAGTGGTACTTGTGTAGCGGTTGAAAGCTTGAAGCTAGGACATAACTTCTTAGATGTGTGTAGCCACTTGAGCGTAAAAGCTCCCTTCATCATTCACCCCCCTCCCCCCCCCCCCCCCCCCCCCAGGTTTATCGCTACGACGTCAATCTCTCTAGCCTAGATTTCATAGCCGACGAATCAAAGAAAAAGCAATAAACTTGCATTCGCCCTTATTTCTCCTCGTTAGGGCGGAAAGGGGGAAATCAGTTTGTTGTGTTTTTATTGCGTTGTTTATTGGTACATGTTTACTGCGTCGGCCTCTCTCGCAGTTAGAAAGAAGCTGTCTTCGAAAGATTTCTGCTATAAGAATTTGCTTTGGTCAAAGAAAACATTATGCATAACAATTGTGTCAGGATTTTTCAATTGATGATCTGCTTTATCAATCAAAACTTTCAAAAGTAATTTGCAGTAAGACTGGAACTTTTAAAAGTCTTTCGATCTTACATCGATTTCAAGGCATTTGAGAAGATTAATTACATATTACGAAGTAATTGATATTGTACTCCATCCTTTGTAGATCACGAATAGGATAGACAATAAATAAATAAATAATTAAATAATAATAGTCAAGTCAACTCATTTCCAACAAGTCGGGTTGAGTGGTATTCTTCACACTGTTATCTAGGACAAAAAACAAATTGCCCGGCTCAGCGTTTCTTCATCTTCATCTTCATATTTTCATTTTCATCTTCATCTTGCATCCGCTTCTCCACATATTTACCCCTCTCTTTCCTCTCCTCCCACATATTTACCCCTCTCTTTCCTCTCCTCCCTCAGCTTCACTTCCTTCACCTGGTTCCACGATTCACCTCTCTCTTCTACGTCTCCTTCGACCAATCTTCCCCATCTTTGTGGTCATCTTCGTGTTACGCTTTACGACCAATAACGAGTAGCTGCAGTAGAGAAACGTTTTGACGCTGTACTAACCAATTGTTATTCTCACCTACGTTATGAGATTTTACTGTAGGGACATTCCGCTGACTGGCAAACGGTTTTTAAAAAGCAGAAATACCTTCTTTGGACAAGTTTTTTTTTATATAAAATGCAGAGTTTCATGTAAAGATAACAACATTTTAACCATTCTCTATGTTCATATTCTAGAACTTAAAGTCAATTAAAATTAATTTTAAGGGCATTGTTAGTGATTTTATAAATCACAAATCCAGTACCAGACTAGGCAACCTTCCAACCTCTCAACACAACAGTGCTTTGTTTGAAAAGGGACCAAGATGTACTGGTTTTAAACTTTACAACAATTTACCATGTTATATTAGGTCTATTGATAACAATAGAGCTTTTAATAGAGAAGTTGAACTTTTTTTACTTGAGCTCTGTTTTTATTCATTTTGAAGAGTGAGTTATATGAAGTTTTAGCCGCTTTTATTGTTTTTTTTGACTGTCCATAAACATTGATGTATCTTTATAAATATAAATCATTGGACTTTTTCACGTTAGTTAACAAAATATTTATTTAAATCTGATATTTCGATTTCTTTCCAGAAATCTTTATCAAACAAAATTAACTATTTTTCAATTGTTAATTTTGTTTAATTTGTGAAAAAGTCCAATGATTTATATTTATAACGTTACTACCTGTTATATAGTTTTATTTTTTATAATTGATGTATCTTTTGTAACGTGGAAACAAACAAATAAATAAGTGTGTTCGTGTGTTCCAGGGTGCTGGTCGGGGCGCCCGAGGCTCAGACGAGGCAACCAGGGGTGACGCGAGGAGGCGCCGTCTTCAAATGTGGCGTAACCAGGGACAACGCTTGTGAGGAGGTGCCCTTCGACGTCAAGGGTGAGTTCCGTGACCACGCGTCGTGATAGCGGTGGCTGTGGCGCCAGCTGAGCTGCGTCTGAACTGAATAGTCAGTATGTAATGATTGATGATTAAAATGCGCGACTTTTACTGTAGTTTGGATGGCAATTCAATAACTCCTACTTTTCTTCTTCATTGAAGTTGTTGAACGTAAAAAGCGTAACTCTGGCCACTACTTCAGGTTCGCCGACCTAGGTCCATCTAGAAGGCGGTGGTTCGGTTCGTGTAGGACGGAAGTTCACAGCCCTCCAAGTATAAAGGCGGGAAAAACACAAAGCGCCCCTGGCGAGATTTTAATGGACTTCTTGATTGATTTCTTACGAGTTTTGTAATGAAGTTGTTGCCACGGATGAGATGTTACTCAACACCTCAAGTGGCCGAAGACAAATTCCTCGCGTTGAGATGATCGGATGATTAGACCGTGACGAGACGGACTTGGGAGGTGATCGCACACGAAGACTAGGATGTGTCCATACAGGGGCCACACTTGTCTAGGTAGAACAGTGTGCTACAAACAGGGGCCACACTTAAAATAAAAAATAAAATAACAAAATAAATAAATAAATTGTATTTAGAGTCTACCCACTCAGTTAGTTGTCTAGGTACTACAGTGTGCTACAAACAGGGGCCACACTTAATGTAAGTTGTAATTATTTAGTGACAGTACACCACTTCTCAAGAAAAGGTGCTTTCTATTCAGTTAGTCCTATCACAAATTCAATGCACTAACCTTACCTTCTTCTCAAAAATCTTGATTATAGTTTAATTAATTCTGTTTCTCACCTCTATACTTCGATAACGTTTTTTTTTTTTTTTTTGCAAACTATGTTTGCACTGTTTAATGTTTTAATGTATCTCTTTTGCATATTCCGCAGAAAAAAACATTTGTATAAGCATTAGTATTAGAACTCTAGAAGTAGTCAGTCATGTCATACCATGCACTTTTTTCCATGTCTATATATTTAGTTATATTAGTATTGCATCCAACGTTTTCTGGAATTATTGTATTCTGTTGTTGGGTAACGCATAAATAAATAAATAAATAAATAAATAAATAAATAAATAAATAAATAAATAAATAAATAAATAAATAAATAAATAAATAAATAAATAAATAAATAAATAAATAAAACAGAAGGGTTGGACTTAAAGAAATAAATATTTTTAAAAATCGTATTTAGAGTCTGTCCACTCAGGCATATAACCATTGAGTATAGAACATATTGGGGGACATTAAACCAAAGCGACCAAGCCAACCCTGAAGCCCGACACAACCGACGAAAAGTAAATGAAAAGTGGGATCGTCTAATAAATCAGTTTTTTTTCTTTTCGTTTTTCTTTTTTAATGTTTTTTTTTCTTTTCTTTTCTTTTCTTTTTTTTTTTTTCTTTCTTTTCTTTTCTTTTTTTTTTTTTTTTTTTTCATTCTCCACCCTTTTTTATATTTGATTCATTCATTAAATGCATATAATATCATTCAATTTGTTACCAAAATTCTTGTGTTAAATGCATTGTTGTTGTAATGCTACTATTTCAAATATTTACGAAAATGTAATTTATTGTTGTTTCTGCATCTATGTAATTAGATTTATTTAGTTGTCCTCCTTTGTAAATCAGTTTTTATAACTGAATAGGATAGACGTTAAATAAATAAATAAATAAATAAATAAATAAATAAATAAATAAATAAATAAAATAAAAAACCGATATATTTTTAACTATAGTAATGTAAAAGTAAATCTTAAAACAGTTATTTTTTAAATTAATGTAGGCCTAGGCCTAGTTATTCAAATTTTGTAGTGTATTTTAAAACCGCAGTTTTTTTTTCATTTTTCTTGGTCTTTCAGTCATTCATTTTTGTATATTTAGTATTTATACTTTGGTTATTCAAGTTTTCCCTTATATCGTCGAAAAAATAATCGTCTATATTAAAAAAAAAACAAACAATATTTACAAATTTCGTAAGCAAATAGACCAAAATCATCTAAAAAGTTATTTACGAGAATAGATATATTATAATATTATCGCTCTGAGAATGCACAATATTTTTCTACTTATAATCGATGGAAAATGTAGATGTGGTTCGAAAAGTACGATACATTTTCAGCTTGATTCGTCAAGTTCTCATGCAAATTTGGTTGACATTTCGAACTTCGTCCAGTCACACACAATGCTGTTCTATCCAATGTTTAGATATGGATATGTACACCCTTATAGAAACTGCAGAATGACCATACATTGACGACGTTCTAAACCTCAACTGCACCTTGTCAACTCATTAAAATCTAAAGTGCATTGAACAAATTTAAAACCAGAAAATGAACAACTCAACTTTTTATCTCCAACTAAGGAAGTCCTGGTCAAACGCACCGTACCCCCATTATTGTTTTATACATCAAGAATTGTCATCAAACATTTTTACTACCTCCTCTTTTTATAACACTCAAAAACTACTTAATACAACTTAAATTAGTATCGTTCTGGCGACCCCTAAAAACTTTTTTGCCACTTAACTTTAGGAATTATCTGTGGGAATATCTCTTAGCAAAGCACTCGAGCATAGAGTAATTGTCTGATATCAGGGAGCGAGTGATATGGAAGCCATTATAGAAAGTCGGGCCGGCCGGTCACAAATCTAGTGGTGTAGTGTGGCAGTTGCCATGGTGACGAGCTCACTGGAGGTCACAAGCTGTCAACCAGGAGGCCACACGAGGAAGATAATGTCTTATGTGTGGCTCGTTGGTCTTGTGGTTAGCGTATCTGCTTCCAGAAGAAGGTCCAGGGTTTCGATTCCCGTAAAGTCAGAAGTTTTTTAACTTCTGATTTGGACTTAAGTCATCAGTTCTTGTCTTAGGAGTTTGTAAACGGTGACTTTGTAGCCGTCCCAGCAACGAGGCTCATAATAAATTCAAATTTGTTTTGAATCGGCCTTGTTGATTCTGGCGTTGACCCACGGGTGTACGAACTGTCCATATCACTGATTGCTATATTTCCTATTAAAAATATCGATCTTTGGTTGGTTATCGCTCACTCGTCGATTGCGTCGGGGCCTACAGGGTTGGCTTGGTCGCTTTGATTTAAAGTCCCCCACTGAAAATCAGTTATATAACTGAGTGGGTAGACTCTAAATAAAATGTATTTATTTTATTTTATTTATGTCAAAATGTTATGATAGTTTATTTTATGTGTTTATTATTGCAATCTTATTTACAATATAATATGATCATGTTACATTATAAAAATGAATGCGAGAAGACAGAGAGAACATCTGCCCCGTTGTATACGTGTGTTTCTATACTTACTGTGCTGCTGACTATACTATAATTACTATAATGACTTAGTTTTGTGTAGTGTTCTCCTTTGAAAATCAGTTTGGGCATCAAGTAGGATTGATTGTTACAAGTAGCCTGTACAGAGATGTTGATAGTAACAACTTTAAAGAAAACCCTAACAAAACAAATTAAATTACAAACTGAATAGGATAGACGTTAAAATTAATAAAGAAATTTTCATCGTCTAATTTCTCTTTCTTTCTTTTTTTCTTTTTCTCTTTTTTTTGGGTTTGTTGAAAAAAAAAAAAAAATAAAAATTTAAAAAAATTTTTTTTGCCGATCTTTTGCTGTTTTTAAATTTTATTTTTAAAAATTAAAAAAACTTTCGCGTAAAAAAGGAAAATAATAAAAAATTAATTTATTTACTATTAAGCAATTTAGGGATCAGGGACGTCAAAAAAAAAAAATTGGTATGTAAAAATTTTCTTTGCTTACTTTTCTTTTTTGTAAGAAACTAACAATTATTGGGTTTAGGCTCGTTCGGTATTTTTCTGGAACCATTATACACAGACAATTTTTTTTTTTCAAGTATAGTCTTTCAGCTTCGGGGAAATCTATATTTTAAAGTAAGCCCGTTTAATAAAATGCCCTTTAAAAATTCGGTTTATAGTTTTTTTTTCTAAATCTTTGGTACGTATAAATTTCATTGTTTAAACATTTCATTTGAAAAGAACAACAATTATTAGGGGGCTCGTCTGGTACTTCGGGAAACCATTACTACACGGGACAATTATTTCAAGTAAGTCTTTCAGCCTTCGGGGAAACCCTTTTACTTTAAAAGAAGTTTTTTAAATATAAGTCTTTAAAATTTAAGTTATATTTTTTTTTTTCTAATCTTTGTTTTAGGGATGAATTTTATTGCAAAGCTTTGCTTTTTGTAAGACAAAACAATTATTAGGTGGGCCCGGGGGGGGGGTCTCGGTACTTCTGGAACCATTACTACAACACAATTATTTCAAGTATAGTTTTTATTTCAGTTCGTAGATCTATCTTTAAGAAAAAGTCTTTTAAAATATAATGTCTTTTAAAATTCAGTTAAAAAGTTTTTTTTTTAAAATCCCCCAGAGCACACAACATTTTTTTTTTTACCCGTCGGCCGGGGTATTTTTGGTCCTTTTGTAGCTCGGGTGTCATTTGGGCGGACGAAAAGTAGTAATTATCTCGGGGCCCGTTTTTACTTTTTTTTTTTGGGGGTTCTCGTTCCGCCGGGCCACGATGGGTTTTATTTTTTCTACTTTTTTGTGTTGGTGTTGGGGGGAAAAAAAAGAGAGGGAATTTTATTTTTCTTTTTTAAAGAAAAAACACAAACATAAAGGGACCTACAATTTATCATAAAAAAGTAAAAAATTTTTATTCCAGAAATTTTGATGGTCAAAGGGAAAATTAATTCTTTAAAAAATTACACTAAAAAAAAAAAATGGAATGCCCTTTATTTGGAAAGTTTCCTCCAAGATAAAATTTTGACTATTGCAGTCACTTTAGAAAAACCTTTATTTTATGTAAGTTTTTTTAATTTTAAGGCTCATTCCAGCTAGTTCAATATTTTTAAGGGTGTAAGGTGGGTTTCCGCAAGAATTGGTTTTTGGGGTTAATTCTTTTATGACAGTTTAAATTTACCCCACCAATTAAAACACATATCCCCGGGAATTAAAAAAAAGTTTTTACTCTCCTTTTCCCCAAAAGAGCGGCCCCAAGGGGAAAAGGGGGAGGGGGGGGGGGGAAGGATGGGGGGTTTCCTTGTTTGATTGACTGATTGTTTTTTAATGCTTTTTTTTTTAGGAAATTTAGGCCTTTCTAAAATCCTAATTTATCTAGGGGCCATTTGAATCAAACAAAAAATTAGAAAATTTATTTGGGGCAAAAAATTAAGCCATTTAAAACTTTAATTTTAATACTTTGAGGACTAAAAAATAACTCTTTCATTCATGCATCATTTATTTTAACAAAAATAACTGTTGCTTAAGAGCATGCCCGACCACCTTCAGATTAGAGGAGATGGGGGAACATCCGAATACAAGAATGTACCCTATGATTCCCTTTAAGTAAAAAAAGGGAAATTTTTCCCCTTATAAGGCGATTGTAAAAAATCTCTTGAATTTTAAACCGGGATCGTGCGGTCTGTCATTGTTCCCTCTACAAAAACCCCCCACTTTCGAAACATATTAACCCGGGTTTTTTGCGGGAAAAATAGGCGCCCCTTTTTTGACAGTTAAAAGCCCAAATTTTAAATTCTCCTCAAAAAAAAACCCCCTTTCGGAAACAAAAAAGTGGGAAAAGTTTTAACTTTTGCGGGGGAATTGGGGAACAAAGGGCGTTTTCTGGCTCTGTTTCGCCCGGGTAAAAATTTCAGGGACTCTCAGATAAACGGGGGTTAACCACATTCGGGAGGAAAAAATAGGGGAAATTGAAAGATTTATTAACGATTAAATTTTGAAAAAATTCTAGTTCTGATAAAGTTTTGCCCTGAAAGCCCAAATTGTACGCCCTTTATTTTGACCTACGAATCCCCAAATCCCCCCCCAAAAAACTGACTTTATGAGGTTATTTTTTATTCTAATAGAGAGCCTAAAAAATTAGGGGTATTTGTCGAAAACAATTTTCTTTTGTAGGGTAAATGGGAAAAAATTTTTATATTTTTAAATAAAAGCTACATTTTTTCTAGAAAATTTTTACGTCCCCGGGAAACTTTTGACCTGAATTTTTTTGGGTCAAAATTTTTAATTTTTTGGGATTTATTTGTGTTTTTTGGGATTCATTTAATTTTCAATATTCGCCTTTTTGGAGCTGTTATTGCCCAAAATGTGTTTTTTAAAAACCCTTTTGCTTGTAGTGTTTTCAATTGCTTTCCAAGGTAATTTTTTTTTTTTGAAAACGCCCTTTTAAACCCGGTTTTTTTGTTTGTTCTTTTCCCAAAAAAAAGTTTTTTTTATTTTTTTGAAAAAAAATTCAAACTTTACAAATATAAAAAATTAAAGGGAATTTAATTTAGACGTTTTTTGATGATTTGGTTTTGCTCCTATCTGAGGCCATGCTTGGGGGAGGGGCTTAAAAAAAAGGAATTTTTTAAAAAATTTTTAAAATTTAAAAAATTTTTAAACTATTTTTCCTTTAGGCCCCCCACTTTCCCGTCTTTTTGTAACACATTCCCGTGTCGTTTTCGTTTTTAAATGCATGTTTAAAAATTATTGAACTAGTACTTTTCAAACAAAAACCCAAAAAAAGAGGAACTTTTTAAAATTTTTAAAGGGAAAGATGTAGGGCCTTTCGATGGAATCAAAATTTTTTTTTTTAAAATTGAATCTTGAGAAGTTAAAAGTACATAAAAAGGAAATTCCCCGAGAGTAGGCCTTTTGTTTTTGATGTTTTTTTAGCAGAGGGTCTATATAGCGCCACAATTCTTTGCGGTGGTGCGAAACGCCCCAGCCCTGACAGTTCATGACAGGAAAGAAAAGGTAAAAAAAACGAACGATAATGAGTTTCCTCCGGGCCCCAAAATTTTACCCCGGAAATAGACTGCTGACGTATTTAGTGACTTTAGCACCAACAAAACACCCAACGTTTATCAAAATTTAAAAAAGAGTAGTTTTTTTATCTTACCCAAAGAATTTAAACGTTTTTCTTTAGACAATGAAGAAATTTTTGTTACCATGTTACGTACACCTCGAACAGAAAATAAAAACCCAAAGGGGTGGGCCTTTGGAATTACAAAAATTTTAGTTCACTTTTTTTGCCCTTTTGGGCGATGGTTTTTAAAAAAATTAAAAAAAAAAATTGTGATACAAAATACAAAAATTTTTTTGTAAATTTTTATTTTTCACTTTTTTGGGGGCGTGGATTTCGTTGCTATTCCCAAAAATAAAAAAATTGTTAACTTAGGGCACTTGTTGAAAATTTACATTAATCTTTGCTTTTAAGTTTTTAAAAAACATTTATGAAAAAAAAATTGGGGGAATTAAACACTAAGTTTTTAGGGTTTTTTTTTGGATTTTTAAGGGGGCCCCTCCAATCCCCTTGGTCCTCATTCCCCCTTAGCCTAGGGGATTGAGGGGGGGGAGGATTCCATGCTGGTCAGAAACCCGCCCAAGGGGTTTTGGGATAGGAAAAGGGGGGGGTTTTAAATCGTGGTTCGTCTTTTTGGTTTTTCACGTTCGGGGTTTTATGGTCGGGCGTCGGGGGGGGGGGGGGGGGGGGGGGGGGGACCCAAAAATTTTTTTTTAGAAAAAAAATGTCGCTATTGAAAAACCCTTTAAAGACGAGTCCCCGTTTTAGAGAGCCCTGCAGGGGACCTAGCGAAGGGGGGGGGTTTTTGTAAATTTGTCATCAGATCAGAGGGGGGGACCCGGGGGTAAAATCAGACCCGATCCCGACGACCTTTAAAACCTCCGGGGAAAAAGCGCGATACGAGTATTTTTTTTGGTACGCACCCCAGAAAAAACGAAAATTCCCAGTTCCTTTTCTCACCGCCTTCTAGAGAAAGATCTTTGCTCTTTTGTTTTGTAATCCAACTCACCGGGCCCACCAGAGTTCCCTTCCTCGCAGCTGAGGTTTAGTTGAACTTTGATTGATCAATATATCTTAGCGCGTCCCCAAAAACCGGGTTTTCCCCCGCATTTTAGGTGGGTAAAAATTTTCCCCATTTCAGGGGGGTTTGGGGCCCCCATTTTTTCAGAAATAGTTTTGTATCCCTAACTTTTATTGGATTTAATTTTTTTTTTTTTTGAAGATCAAATACAAACGTACCCCCAAAAAATTGCATAAAATGGGGGGGCGCCCAAAACTGGTTAGGGTTTTTGGTTTGGGGGGTTTGGGGCACAGTTTCCTAAAAATTTTCCCCCCAGATAGGAAATTTTTTTAAAATGGGCCCAAATGCTGCCCCCCGGGGTTTGGGTTTTTATTTTGGGACTGAGCAAAGCGCACATTCGTTGTTCACTTCCGGGAAATTAAAAATGTAAACAGTTGGCGGCGACCCCCCCGTGTTAGGTAATACCCCTTTTTAAAACGTTACATAAATATTTTTCGGATTGTTTTGTGGGGAACTTGGGAAATTTTTTAAAAAAATCCAAACCAACCTTCCCCATCCCCCACGCCATCCACAAAAGAAGGGGAAAACCATATCGAAACTAAAAAAATGAGGGGCTGTTGGTTTGGGAAATAGGTTTTCCAGCGCAGAGCTTCCAATTTCAGAAAAAATCCATCCCGTTTTTGGGTTAGGAAATTTGTAAAAAAGGTGACCTTTGGAGCCGTCCTAGCAACGAAGCAAAATAAAAAATTTAAAAATTTTTTGAATCGGCCTTTTTTGATTCTGGCGTTGATCCGCGGGTGTTCCCCCTGTCCAAAACCCCGAAATTTCTATATTTCCCATTAACAAAATAAACGATCTTTGGTTTGGGTTTTCCCCCACCCCTCGATTGCGTCGGGGCCCACAGGGTTGGGCTTTTTTCGCCCTTTGGGTTTTCTGTCCCCCCCTGAAAAAACAGTTATTTTGACTAAAATGGGGTAGGGCCCTTTAAAAACGGATTTATTTTTTTTTGATGGGAAGGGTTTGGATTTAAAACCCTTTATTTTTATTTTGCGGTTTTTGCGAAATTAAACAAATACAACAGTCTCGTTTTCTTTACCATGGTGATGGATTAAAGTCAATTTAAAACATAAACATCCTTGTACATGGAAGTGAACCCAAGACCCTTTGCATGACGGGGACACTCACCACTCGGCCAACGAGGTTCGCTTATTCAACTCCAACTTCTGGCAAACTCACAGTTTGTTAGAACTTATATGGAAAGAGAAAATGTATGGAAATAATTTGCATCATAATAACAATGTTTAGAATTGAACCACTTCAAAGTATTCTAATCTTCTATGGCAATTACAAAGTTAATTTTGTATCATTACGTCGTAAAAGTAATTATCTTGCTGTATTTATCCCTTACAAATAAAGCCGCTTAATAGTGTGGTTATAAGTGAATCTTCTTTAACCTGCTAATTTGAAAATCCAGCCATATAGTCATAAAGTATAAACTAGATGACAAAAAAATCAATTGGTTACTATTTGTAAGTAATAATAATTAATCGTCCATTTCAGCGTAGTAAAAGTGCTTAGTTTACAGCTTGGGGTAATTATCCGATCACGCAATGGACTCAGTCGTGAAAAAGAAATAAAGTTAATGAAGTAGATTAAATCTAAATTTTATCTTGTATTTAGTATATTGCTGGTTGAAGGGCACGATTATTCGTACGTATGGTTGAAGCACTTTTACATAAATTTATTGCAGAAATTAATAACTAAATTTTTATCCTTTCAAAGTATTTATAGAACTTATGAAAAAGATTTAAAAGAAACAAGAAAATGAATCTAAAATATATGTTTGATTTTAACATATATTGAAAACCGACTATATTTTTATTATATTTATTTGTCTCTAACAACATTATGACAATACCAACTCACAAGTGTCAAGTCACTTAATCTAAACAATTGAAATACTATTGTATCACAATTTAAAACAATACAAATATGTTATACAAATATAATAAACTCTAAGTTTGAATAACATTTTTTTTAACTAAGGAAAATTAACAATCAAAGGAATGTACATGTTAATTTTTTTTATTTATTTATTATTTAACGTCATCCTATTCATTATAAAAATGATTACAAAGGATGACAACTAAATAAACGAATTACATAAAAAAGAAGAAAAACAATAAATTAAATTCGTAAATATTGAAAAGAGCATTACAACAACAATGCATTTAACAAAAGAATTTGGGTAAAAAATTGAATGATATTATATGAATTTAAAAAATAAAACAAAAAAAAAAAAGGGTGGAGAATGAAAAGAAAAGAAAAGAAAAAGAAAAGAAAGAAAAGAAAAGAAAAGAAAAGAAAAGAAAAAAAAAGAAAAGAAAAGAAAAAGAAAAGAAAAGAAAAAAAAAAGAAAAGAAAAAAAAAAAAAAAAAAAAAAAAAAAAACTGTTAAAAAAGAAAAACGAAAAGAAAAAACTGATTTATTAGACGATCCCACTCAAAAGAATATAAGGTTTGCCAAAAATCAGGAACAGCAAATCAGGGAGTATAATCAAACTTTCGCGGGAAGAAACCACCACCGCGCAAATCTTTATTTTTGGGTTCAATCTTATTTTTGTGTTCAAATCTTGCCCTCAAAATATATAATTATATCAATATAAAATTATTTAAAAAATTTCATGTCAAACTGATCACAGCAATGATACAGGACACCTAAATCAAGTTGCCAAGCTCCATCAGTGGGCGGCAACCAGACAATCTAGGCAGAAAAATATAGTTGAAAATACATTGTTTATTTTCCATAATCAAAGCAATAATGAACAAACAAAAAGAAAAGCAAAATAAATTATAAGAGCTTATGAAGGTAAATTAACATTAAACACAAACACACAGACAATAACTTACAAATAAATAGTAAAATCAATTTTTTGCTCTTTGATTCATTATCATTGCTTCAATTTACTTTTAAATTTGGGTACAATTCCTAGATCAGTAAACGGGCTTCTAAATCATAGAAATTGAATTCCAATAGGATACGCCTCTGTACATAAATGACTTTCTAAATGCTTCAAAAATTTAATCTAGGAACTTCCAATGAGTTTTTTAAAGTAGAAATTTCTATCACGATCAACATTTTAAAAATATTGGTAGAATACCTAAAAACATACCTTTCAATACTTTGAATGTATTTACCAGCACGCTATACTTCATCCTCTCCTCAATCTGAAACCCAATCAGACTGCAAATCTTTGGTTCAAGGGAAAGGAATAAAACAGATGGTCAATTGTCTTCTGGATTGAGCACAACATACTCAGTAGAAGGTCTTACTGCCCAAACCACTAAGCAATAATCAATAACAGAGTTGAATATAAGAATCTACAAGTAACCTCAACATTCTCTCGGTTACAACCTCTTCATTCTACTTATAATTCCAATTGCTGATGATCTTTATTACACACATATTCATAATGTTTTTTAAAAAATTTAAATTACAATCTAAGAAAAACTCCAAGATATTTAAATTCATACACTCTAGAA
The DNA here is from genome assembly GCA_024449915.1 of Sweltsa coloradensis. Lineage (NCBI taxonomy): Eukaryota > Metazoa > Arthropoda > Insecta > Plecoptera > Chloroperlidae > Sweltsa > Sweltsa coloradensis. Next base: position 179,547 of record JAMZAV010001957.1, on the reverse strand, counting down.
ATTAACTTACCATTACAATTTAAACGTCAAATGAATCATTCATGCTTCTATCATTAGCCTTATAAAAAAATCATAAAATTTGTTTTGCTATAATTAATATCAATTTCCTGAGTTTTAAACCAATCATCCATCCTCTTTAGAACTTTTTTGAAAACGCCCCTTACGATCCTTCGACATCCACACCTTCTAAATAAAAGACCAAGTCATCAGCATATAAGATAATTGATGCCTCCCATATAGTAGATTTTTCATCTATAAAGAATAAATAACAGGGTCCTAATATTGATCCTTGGGGTACACCACAAAATATATTGAATACTTTTGAACTATATTTTGCAAGATTTTATAAACATTTTTCTATTTAAAAAATAATCCGCCAAAATTGATAACAAATAAGGACTTACTTTTAAACCTGGTTTTTTAATTTTTTTAAAAAGAGGTAAAAAAGGTACTAAAATCAAATGCTTTCCTAAGATAAAACAAAGACAGCTCCAACCTTACCATTACGTTTTATCAATCCCTTTATAGATAAAATCGGGTAAATGCTAGAAGGGCACTTTGGTTGACCTACCTTTTCTGAAACCTTGCTGGTTTGCACTTAAACCTTCAGATGCATCCACTTCATGTAATAACCTCTGTGAAAAATATTTTCCAATAATTTTCCCTAAAAAATTGGAAGAGTTGATATAGGTCGATAAGAATTCCTATTACTCTTTTTACTTTAACCCTTATAAATAGGCGTTACCCTTGCCAATTTCAGCTGTGTTGGGAAATCACCTACAAGAAAGAAATGGGGAAAATTAAAATACCCCTATAATCCGCTATTGGGTGCGCATTTCTTTAAATAATATGCATGGAATCTCTGAATTGTTGCAGAGCTTCTAATTTAAGGCGTTTAATTGCTGAAATGACTTCTTCATTAGTTACTTTTGTATGCGGAAGATTCTCTGCTTCTCTTCTATTTAAATCTTTAAACTTACCAATTTCATTTGAAAAATCTACATCGTTCACAACAAAACTTTTTTGTAACAAACAGCACATATCTGGATTAGGACGTGTAGGATACCCCATTCCCCTGTCAATGAGGCTAGCTACACTCTTTTTTTTCTTTGTTACCTGTCAACTTATTTTAAACTGACCATAAAGATTTTTAGAAAATATCATTATCAAAAGAAGACTTAAAAATGCTCACGCTTAGAAAAAACGAATCTGATTATTTAGCTTATTTCTAACTTTCTTGTTTTCCTCCCACGTTGGCTTCCTTCTAAAAATTCTGAATTCTTTGCGGGAAGTGGTCTCTCCTATGCATGGATTTCCTAATCTCTGCTGTTAACCATGGGGCTGGCTACCTTAATTCTTAATTTCAAGGGGTTTTGCATGTTCATTTAGAGGTTCTACGAACTACTTTTAACAAACATTTCTAATTTATCATCTGCAAATTACTGCCCATACCAATTTGGGCAATGGGACCACTTAAGAATTTCTCATCTACTTGCTTCCAATCAACATTCTTATAATTTCTAGTATTTACAAATTTAGAAGAAATTTTGCTTATTAATCTTACGAACACAATAAATTAATTCATGATCACTTAATCCTACACTTATAATACCTGACTGAATAATATTTTTCATTGTGATTTGCATAAACATGATCAATTAAAGAAGCTGACCTATTATTAACCCTAGTAACAGACTTTATCAATTGTACCAATCCATGTGATCTAGTAAAAAATTTTGAAATTATTTACTGGTAATGTCTTCTTACTCAAATCAATTTGAAATCACCTAGAAAAAAACAATTCATTAGCTTCCGATTTTTAAATTATTTACTAAACTATCAAAACAATCTGAAAATTCTTTTTAACTTTACGTGTGGGGGCTTTATAAACTGCTGTAAAAAATCATTGGCTTTACATTCGGAAACCAGAATTTAACTGACTGCAACTCAACATCTATCGGAAAATTTAACTTACACTCGACTACACTTGACATGAACTTCTCAGGGAATATAAATAACTAACCCTCCCCCTACCCTTTCACGATCAAATCTTAGCATTTTATAATTGTCAAAAGAAATAAAACCGTCTGGAACAGACTCATCTAGATATGTTTCACAGCAAGCAAATATATCAAAATATACGTGTCAAGAATAACTCTCAACTGATCATTACTTATTCCAACTTACGTATATTGAGATGTCCAAGCTTCATTCCTTTTGGCAATACAGCCCAAACCATTAGCACAACATCATTTATATTTTGTGGTTCTTTATCGACATCATGATTAAAAAGATTTTTCATGGAAATTTCATGTACCCTTAGAGGGGGAAAAAAAACAATTCATACAATACCATCTCGTCGAAACTCTTCTTGTTCGGTTCTTCAGTTCATAGACATCTTGAACGCCACATTGAAGGCACTTGCTGCTAAATTTTAACTGATTATACACTTATTACATTCCCATGGTCCAATTATTGAATCAAATGCCTCAATTGTCCCTATTTATACATACCCGATGGAAAATATCTCACATACCGAGCACTCTAGGCGTTTAGTTGTTTTGCTCTTTTTCAAATTACATACGGTACAACGTTTAACCACTTGTTTAGCCATTATGAATGAAAGAAATTGTAATGTTTTTATCGAAAGAATATAATTCCCAAATTCCCCCAGGCCTAATTCTGCTGTCAGAAAAATAAACAATAATATTTTGAAGTTTGTTTATATAACAAGCGAACGTTCCAATTGATTTTTTGACAGAAAAATCAAAAATCAAATCCTTTTTTAAATTTTACTTCTTAAAACAACTTTATGATATAAATTTGGCTTCACAATGATACTTCAAAATAAGGGAAGGATTTTAAAAGTCAACAAACCAAAAATTAAATAAAAAAATATGATTTTTAAATGAGTATTAAGCCTAAAGCTTGTCGTCAAGGTGCACACTGATGAAGACGTTAACACAAATCTAAATATGTTTAAATTCCTATTTAAAAATATTAAATGAATTTAAATGTGTTTGCTCACCACACACACTGAACTCTAAATAACCTTATTGATGCAAAATCACTATCTGAAAACCTTTGAATGCTTACAAATCCCAGATTAAAAACACAGGAGTGATTTTTAGGGGGGACAGTTTTGTAAGGAAAAACCCACACAATTGAGTAAAACGACTGATTATTCTGTAAATAATGAAAACTAAAACTTCCCTTCAATGTCACTCGTAGTATAATTCTAGAAGATCAAGATGCAGTCAAAATTTGATATGGGTTTCTTGTATTTCCGTGTAAAGATAAAAAATTATCAGGAGATTTTCTAAGCTTGACAGATTGGAAAATATAATAAAATCGTATTTAGGTGCACTCAGTAACATAAGTTATATTCAGTTCAAACCAAATTAAAGCCGACCAAGACAACCCTGTAGGCGTCGATACCATCGACGAAAGAACAATGGCCAACTAAAGACCGGCATATTTAAGAACAATCACCGACCAATCAAGCTGGACACGATTCCACTCTAATTGATTCAGCAATTACGTAAATTTGTATAAATAAGCCTACACGAGTGCAAGAATGCGATTGTGCCAAACGTGAAATTGGTCCTCCTAACAGAATTATTAACGAGTGCATGTTTTTCTAATCGCCGGATCATATTTCCCTCCAGTGTCACATTAGCATTCTCGTCTCGGTTCGAAACCGCTTCATAACTGACCGGAGAAACTGATAGCTGCGTCTGTGTCCACTAGTTCTTGACCACACCACATATTATATACAAGCAACTAGCAAGACGTTGTGTGGATCTGGTGTTTGAAGTCGCTTGTTCAAATATTGGCTCAACACATTCCTTCCTGCTCTGCTTGGGATTCAAGTGTTTCTATTGATCTTGAAACGGAAATCAATTCGTTTACTTAACTTAGGCCTAGATTTACATAACGGTCCATATTCATTAGATTAATAATAATTTTTCGTGGGAAGCCTGCCCAGGTTCAAGTCATGCCCCTTTATCAGCAGGTGTCTAACTAGGTATGTTGTGGATAGGGTAGTATCCCTTGCATTCACATTGACTTCTGAGGGAGGATAACCTCGTAAGGACTTTCAGTCAGGATTGCCGGTCCCTACGGGATTTGAACCCGGGACCTCCCGAATCGGAGTCGAGCCAACATTGTCTGTGTGCGTATGCATTTCTAAGATTTAAGTTATTGTTGTTAATAAAAAGCTCGTGTTAATTAAAACAGACATTGATAGTAAGTAAGAAAAAATACAAACAATATGTCAATTTGGATTTTAGAATAGAAGAGCAATCAACATTCTTTGCGTCTGTGCTTAACTATTCAGTGAAGAGTCATAGAGATTCGTATAGATCAAGCAAATTATTTTAGGCCTGCGTTTTAAAATACAAGCATTGCCGTGTAACAAACCTCTGCATCAGTGGCGTATCCAAGGAGGGGGAGACGGGGGATGTAACCCCCCCCCCCTTTGCCAAAAACAGTGTGAAAGTGCACATTAACGTTTCAATGGAGAATATAGAATAACTGTTTTATCGCAATACTAAAGGCAAATTACCATCTGACCAAAAGTTGATTTTAGTAGATACAAAGTTGGTTATTGTGATGTTTTTAAACGTAAAGATTTTCACCAAAATGGCCTTGAATGAGAAAACTTTTAGATTAAAAACGGGATTTTAGTACAGAAAATGTTGGTCTCTGTGATGCTTTAAAACGCACAGATTTTCACCAAAATGACTTTGAAGGAGAAGTTTTTTCTGCCCCCACTAAGCCTTCGGTACATTTATGAATCAATTGGTTAACCCCCCCTTATGAATACCTAGATTGCTCCGCAGTCTGCTGGTCTCGAACCCGAGATTGAAGTGCTTGAATGTTGTACTTTTACTTTTTCTATGTTGATATCTAGCTAGTGCAGAATGAATAAATCGCGGGATTTTCTGAGATAAACCACAGTTTTTGACGACGCCTCTGCCATGAAACTCTTACTCATCAGCCCTCGACCGGGCATGGGTGGAAGATGATGATTTACAACACATGTTTGAGAAACTAGACCGCAAGAAACCAGTCTCTGTACTCAGCTCAGCTCGCTACGAAGACAAGACAATGAGAGGATTCCTGGTATCTTATGTACACAACAAAACAAACAAAGACTTATATTAGTCACGACACTAGCAAAACATGTTTGCCGAATTATCTGGAGCGAAGACTAGTTTTTAACCTAGCATCTATAAGCTTGCATTTCATTTGTTGTTGGGTAGCAGTGGTAAACTCGCTACTGGTGTCCACTATAGTGGACAAGAAAATCCAAAATACACATTTGCAAAAAAGGCTAAAAATGGGAAAATTGTGGTTTTCCCGGAAAAGTAATATATTTTTATCATTGCTACTATTTGAGATACAAACATGTAAGATATGCAAACATTTCAGAAAAAATCTTGTTTTAGAAATGTACATCGAATTTACCCAAAATTTCCCAGATATACGAAAAAAATTGAAAAACACTAAAAATCTCGGAATAAATTAATATTTTGAAATTATTGCTTAAAATAACTCAATTTTGACCAATTTAATTTGGTAGTGAAAGGGCAAATTAAGTTTAAATGGAGATTTTGACAATCCGCATTCGTTTCAGGTGGGACCTCTAACAAATCAGTTTATTTTTTTATTTAATTAATTTTTTTCGATTAATAATGCTATTTTCTTGTTGCATGATTTTGTTTTCAGTTATTTTAAATTCACGTTCAAGTATTTATTTTGAAATTTGTTTATTAGTCTAGGCCTACTGTTTCTTTTGTGTGTGCATTTATGTAACGCTAGTTTCTTTTTCCTCCGTTGTTAATAAGTTTTTAACTGAAGAGAATATTATAAATTAATGTGGTCACCACAATCAGTAATAAACTGAAATTCCAGCAGCTGCTGGTTTAAGCTTTTATACCGAATCATTTAAAGTAAATTGAGATTTGGGTTTAATATTTAACCTTAATAACTGTGTTTGAACTATCGGTATAATCTCGTTTATAAATAATGCAATGTAATGTTATGTAATAATGTAATAATGATAATGTAACAAAAATAAAATTTACCGATAGAACCATTTTGCTATAGTCCGAAAATATATACAGTAGAATTTAAATGATGAGATCCAAAACGAAAACAAAAACGATATCAATTAATCTTTTCTTAATTAAACATTTTAACACATCATTTTCATTGTCTCAAAGATTCCCAGTCGGGGCCAACTTTAACTAGATTGCTATGAACAATACACATTTTACCGATATCTACAACTTATCTTACTGGTGTAAAATCTATAGCAGAACAACGTAATGATATCATTGAAATACTACTTTCCTTCAAGTGCAAGCAGAAGTAATAACAGTACATCAAGTGTGGTTAGTGTATGGTACGCCGTGTGCAGCCCTATCTTCATTTTATCGCACATATTTGCCGTCGTAACACGTCTGCAATATAAACTGGCTTAGTGCAATCTGTGACGCGGTTTGTAGCACAATAAACAACCTACGCTAGATTGAGTGAGAGAAGCTGGGAGGTTTAGCATCTACCTAAATTGTAATTCTTTACCGAAGGAATTAAACCTGTTGTAGGGTGCAATGCACGCCCCTCTTCAGGTGTCCGGTATTGGAGTTCGAACAATTGTCAAGGGATGTCCGAGGACCTCGGAAAAACAGTCAGGATTCCGGTCTCGACGGGATTTGAACCCGGGACCTCCCGAATCAGAGTCGCGCGCTTTACGCTCGAGCTACTAGTCCTCGAAAGTCCTTACACTATTATCATTTGATTGTTGTCATGTTCAGAATATCGAAATGGATATCAAATCATGAGCGAGGATAGGCATGTTCCCCCAAAAAATTGTTGATCGATGGAAAAATGTAGAAGTGGTTCGAAAAGTACGTACGCACATTTGCGGTTAGAACCTAAGCGTTGATCCAGTCGTAGAAAGTGTTGCTGGCTATAGTTCTAGTTCTACTTCTAGTTCTAGTTCTGGATCTAGTTCTACTTCTACTTCTAGTTCTAGTTCTAGTTCTATTTCTAGTTCTAGTTCTACTTCTGTTCTAGTTCTAGTTCTAGTTCTACTTCTACTTCTAGTTCTAGTTCTACTTCTGTTCTAGTTCTAGTTCTGTTCAGTTGACTAAGACATTTTGAATAGCATCTAGATACAAAAACTCTTGATCAAATGTACAAAAATGTACATCCAGAAACAAGATAATTCTTAAAAATGTAACTAGGTAACGATACAATACAAGATACTTCTACAAGTACATGTCAGATACGAAGATACGTTTTTTGGTTGTGATCTGGTTTTGTATTTTTATAGTTTGCTATGCAATATAAATAAACGTACAAATTATTAAAAACTTAAGAAAGAAAAGGCAAGTTTCGGGCAAATAAGCCCTAAAATTACTTTTACACGTGGTATCTTTTGGAAAAAAGTATATTTGTATATGAAAATCGTAGGTAGGGTACTTATGAATAAAATACCTAAGGATTTTATTTCTAAATGTATATTATCCAGGAATAGGTTCTACTTCTAGATACAGACAGTTTAAAAAAATGTATTGTGTTTTATTACATTGTTGTTGTAATATTAGTATTTCAAATATTTAATTGTTTGTTTATCTATATCTGCATCTATGTTATCAGATTTATTTAGTTGTCCTCCTTTGTAAATCAGTTTTAACTGAATAGGATAGACGTTAAATAAAGAAAGAAAGAAAAGAAATAAAATAAAATAGAATAAAATGAAATGAAATGAAATGAAATGAAATGAAATGAAATGAAATGAAATAAAATAAAATAAATAAAATAAAATAAAATAAAATAAAATAAAATAAAATAAAATAAAATTAAATTAAATTAAATTAAAATAAATAAAATTAAAATAAAATTAAATATAAATATCTAGAAACAAATACTGAGATACAAGTCAACACTGATTCTGTGGTGTGAAGGCGAGCCGTACTGGATACTGCATGACTGTGACCCGAGCCGTACTGGATACTGCACGTGATTCTGTGACGAGAGAGTAAAAACAGGAGTGAGAGGATCAAGATACTCGCAGAGTATAGAGAAGGAGCCGACATCCAGACCAGAGGGCGATGAAACATGTGATAAATATAAACACGCGGTAAAAACACTGAATGCGGTTTAAAATTAGTTCAACAAACTCTGTGACGGATGTTAAGGTTACAACATACTATTAAACAAGTACAGGCCTGGGTGTAGTAAGCTGGTGACATAGTCGACGCCATGTGTGTGTGTGGGGGGGGGGGGGGGTTAAGTAAACAAGTAACATACATTGCAACTCAGTAGTAAAATGGAAAATCTCAGAATACTTGTTAACGTTTGAAAATTTTTGCCTCGGTCATCGTTCGATTTCGAAACGGGAAGTAGCCAACCTTTGAAAGAAAACAGGAACTACATTATTTTCTAGCAGAATAAGCATAATCGTTTACATTACAGCCAATTACGCTAAATGTGGTTGAGAGATAAACATACTGACGTTTCCCTGTCTGTTTGACCATTCTGTACTTTGAGTTTACATAAAAGGTGAAAATATATTAATTTAGGCAATGTTTTGGTTGCTACTCTCATTCGGCAATATGTTGGGAATCTTAACCTTTTATATTTTCTTTTTGTGTTTTGTAAGGCAAAATAAAGCACAATTATAATATCATAGAGCAACATTTCGAAAACTAAAAAGTATCTTTATTATCTTCCCTAAAAATAAACGTAAATATTGCACTGATTTTGGAATAACCTTATCTATTGCTAACATTGACCGTTTGTACCTTAAGAATTGTTTAATCAGTATAGGAGATGAAAGACACGTGTTTTCTTCCAATGGATTGTTGTCACCAGGCGCGGCTCAACGATCAATCGATCAATCCTTCCTGAAACTCTCATAGTTTTCGAAAAAGTGGGGGGGAAAATCGATTTATGCTGTCCATGTGCAAGTTTTATTCCCAACAAATAATTTACTTCTAGCAAGGCCAACGCCCAATCGTCCACGTTCACCTCATCAATCCACATCTCAAACGATCAGGAACCACATTTTATCACTAACGCACTTCTTAATTAATCGATCACCAATTCTTTACGTTCAAACTAAAAAAAAACAACTTTCGAACGATTTTTGCAGAAACCACCGTTTACTTGCGATAAAACATTCAGATAGTGATAATTAATTATCCCAATCTTGATGAAATCGCAACTTCATATCCTCTTCAACAATTTCTTCAAGTTCATCAATTTCTACGTAGTTTTTTGTTTTTCTCCTCAAGAGGGGAGTTCAGCTTCTGCAGAAGTCTTCGGCAAAACTGCAATTAAAAGCGAGTAAGAATCGACACGTAAAAACGAGTGTAATTAAGAGTTGATTAATATGGAGTACACTCCCTTGCTAATGAAGATGCTGGGAGGAGATTGGTGTAGAAATACTCTGCGAAGATGTATGTCTGTCTAGTCTCCCACGGCCACGGGTACGTTAAGAGGCATTCAAGTTTAACTATTAATAAGGGTGTGTACACTGTACATCCAGGGAATTGACTAAGGTAATTATAAATGCCATTGTTGTTTTCGTATGAATTCACGTTTACTACGCAAAAAAATGTTTAATTCTTTATTAAAAACTTTTGTGCTGTTGACATCTTTCAACTTATTAAAGTAGAATACTACAATTTCTCAGTATTTTACTTCTACGAATTTGTTACAACCCTGAAATGTTGTTTGATTTTGAACAAAATGGAAGAAAAGAAAACATTCACAAAATAAAAAACAACTAAATTACTAAAAATATATGTATATATATATATACATGTTAGTATATATTATTTTGACCCACTTTTTTTGAGCTCACAAGTGAATGCATGCGTTACCGATACATCATGTTTATTTATTTTTTGGGCGTCTATTCTGTTAAGTTATAAAAAAAAACTGATTTACTGAGACATCAAGTATATTTTGTATTTGGGTAAAAGATCCCAACTCTGGTCACCCTTGCCACACAACGCATGCTGCCCAGATGTCAGATACTTCCAGTGGAGTAGGCCTACACCATGGGCCTACACTACACTACACACCAACTTGGTTTTATCTCTTACTTCTGTAATTAATCGCACACGTAGTTCCTATTACATTAGTATTAGCCAGTTGCGATGAACTGCCCGTCACGCCTATCATAGGTTTCAATCAGCAACAGCCGGGCAAACGTGAGCTACCACTGACTTGCACGTGAGAGGCGATTAGGCTGGAGCTTCATAGCTTGAAGTTTCCTTTTGTTCTACTTTACTTTTTATTTCTGTTCTCAGTCTGCACCCAAAGTCCACTGAATCTCTAGGTAGGTGAGCATGGAGAATGGCCACACGCTCATCTATCAACGTGACTGTAAGAAGCGTGTAACTTATTCTCCGGTTGCGCGCGCAACGTGACTCACACTCACGAACAGTCCCGACTATAATGAGATGCGACAGGACAAACGCGACTCCGCATAATCCCGACCTTCGTGACAGATAGCTTCAGATCTTGTTTGGTCCTTCGAAACGGAAAACAAAAGCTTGTCGCTACCGTGTGGTGTACCTCATTGGTATTCTGGGTGCTGGTCCATGTCTCGTAGCAGATTGTCGTGCAAGATGGCGCCAAACATGGTGGTAGTGCCATCAGTCATATCACATGGGATGTAGCGTAGTTGGTTGGTACACTCGTTCACTCATAGGTAGCAGCACTAGCTCAAGATGGCGCCAAGCATGATGCAGTCATATCACATTGGTTGGTACTGGAAAACTTCTATATCGACTGTGGTTGGTTCACTCATTCGCTCACAGGTAGCAGCAAAGAAGCCGCAAAACACATGACCTGACAGCCATAATACCAGAGTCGATAAAGAAGTTTTCTCATTGGAAACTTCTCACACGACGCATAATTATTTCGATATAGGTTAGAATAAAATACCATCTACAACAACTACATGAAGAATTTGTCTTCATCAGTATTAACTATGTAATTACAGCATTGTTTGTTATTACAGCATTTTTGTGTAAATACGTATTTATTTAGTGTATCTTTTACCCTTGCACCAAAAATTGACCCGTAACTTGAATTTAGTACCTATTATAATTTATTATTTACTATACGCTCACAAAACCATGCAGTTTTGCATGGAAACTATTTAAAATCAATGCCATTACTGCGGCACTAAAGACGCTCATCTACCAACGCGACTACTGTTACATTGTTGTTGTAGTTCCATAAACTACAATATTACGCTATGTAAACTTTTCTTATAATAGCACGCACCAACAAAACTCATTTATGGTAATAAATCTGTATGTACTCAATGGGAAGGCAGGACTCTCATTCACATGCATGAATAAACCGCATGTTGTAATTTATGCCTCCTGTCATTGTATAACCTACTTCATAATATGAACAATAATGATTGTGCAATAAGGAATATTAATATCCAGCAAGCACGGTTACGAAAGTTGCTGAGCGAGGGAGCGAAGCTACTTAATCATCAGGTCGCCGTAGAAGACTACAGAAATAAAATAATTGGTAGTGTTTACTGTTTTGTTAATTTTGGTGGCGGTGCCGGGTTTATAAAGACAAGATTAACTCCATTACACAAGCAGAATAATAAGCTTGTGAATGAATGCTGGAGGTGCCGGGCACCTAATGCTATAACTTTTACAGGCGGGGGGGGGGGGGGGGGAGGCTAGCTGGTCCTTTCTTACCCCAAGGATCACCAAACCAAAAAAAAAAAAGCATGTCAATCGGACGTCTTGTTCGGTTCTTATTATGAGATGTGATATACTAACAAAAAAACGAACAGAAAATAAATAATTTTATTCCCTTATAATATAATATATTGTGTATCCAACTGGCTAATTCAAAACTTAAATATCCCACTCACTTCACTCGCTCGCTACAGTCATGCACTAAACAAACGAAATACCAGAGTTAATGGGAAGATCCGTTATCATCTGTCGGACCTACAGCCGCCTCCTGTTATCTGATGGTCAGACACCGTGGAACAATGGTAAAAGTAATTGACATAGCTAAACACAGTTCATCATTATTGATGACTAGTCTTGGATGCGATGTATATTATTACACTGCGAGATAAACACTTTGGGGACACCCCGCTGTTACGAGGGGCAAGCTCTGTGGGTTGGGCCAACTCTGTGGGCTTGAACAGAGACGTACCCTGGTGGATACACAATATCTATTTTTATTAATGTATTATACATATTTATGACTTGGTGCTTCTTGCTTTAAAGAAATATATTTTGATTTTTAGAAATCATCTATTTGGCCAAAGCAAGAAGTAACAAGTATAAATTAGTATTTATTTTTTTATTCTTCACAAATCATACTTCATACTTCATTTTTCACTTCATTTTATTTTTTCATAATCTGTAACTAATTTTACTTAATGTTAAACGTAATTTGTACAAATGTAAATTAATTTTAATTTTTGTTATTCTGTGTCGTAAGGCAACCTTAATGTAAAGCAGAGCTTTGTTTAGAAAATAAATAAAGTTTTACTACTTAACTTTATATGTCCGTCCGTCCGTCCAAGGATGATTTTGGTGTTGTGACCATTGATGGGGAAGGGGGGGGGGAGCGGCCACCCCCCCCCCTTCCAAGAAAGTTTGAATATTAATTTGCCCGGCACCTTCAGCATTTAATTTTTGAATTACAAACTCTTAATTTGGATTGAAAATGGATTTACGATAACAAATTTGATACATGCATGCAAATTGTACTAATATACATTACACGATGGGACTTTGCTACAATGAAGCTCTGCAATAATTCTATAAACAAAATTAAAATACCGCATTTTCTCTCCTGACGTCAATGTCAATGTGTGTTACGCACGGCAATGTGTGAATTGTGTGGTCCTTACGAAGTTATGGTCTTCTCTTTTATATATTTCGTTTTTGATCACTAGGACACAATATTATTTTGGCAGTTACAAATAGCTATTCGTTACCAGGAAGCATCCGACGTGTATGAAACTTGCAAAGTTGTCATAAATATTCATATATGAACAAAACAACAATACAAACGTTAATCAATTGTCGCACCAAAGTGGTCAACTTTAGATTTTTTACGAAAATCGTCAATATGTTTTTTTTTTTTTTTAATTGTAATTGTGATTGTGACATGCATGTAAATCCTCTTTTTTAATATGAATCCTGCAGAGGGCAGTGTATTACAAAGTATTGTATTGTACATTCAATACAATACTACCATGGTCCGCACTGCAAAGTTTCAAACAGCTGTTATGTCAGTCGTCAGACGAGCGATGAGGAATTAAACCTAAAACTCATGTCCTACATCCTCTTTACATTAGTTTGCCTTCTCAGAAACTGTGTTTTAATATATTGGGAATCGTCGGGCACATTGGTCGGCGGCGGCTACCGGAGGCCGCTGTAATACACACAGAACCCATGTTTTACGTGCCTCCGTTAACCATCTGTCTTCTCAGCTCAATCATAACTTCAATGTTTGCCCGTGTTTGATAGATATTATTACTATGGTCGGATCCTAATTTCGACATTGAATTAGTTTGGTTATCAACTGGAGGGTCCGGCCTCTCTAGTCGTGGCCGGCCGAGGTGTTTGGCTTCTTCCCTGGTATAACACACGAGAAGAACGAGAGCTTTACTTTCAAGCAGTTTCTTAGAGGCAAAATAATGGATTTTTTAGACAGTAAAATACGATTTATTGGATGAGCGAAGCGAAGACTTCAATTTCACTGACTCCTCCAAAAAAATTAGCTCTTTTTTTCCTGTTTGTTTGCGCTCTACCGGGCAAACGGCATATGCGATCTTGATGAAAATTTGATGAGACCTCCGAAATTTCTGAACTTAGACTTGCCACGGTTTTTGGTACAATCGATCAAATATTTCTTATAGTTATCGTACTTTTACGATTTTTAATGAGATATTTTCGTGGTATTTGGCCCGCGACCGGGGAAACGAGTACTCCAATCTTGATAAAACTTTATGGAAACGTTTAAAGTGTGAAATTATAAATTATGTTATGATTTTAGAGACATTTGAAGAAATATTTCTCATAGAAATCGTACTTTTTATTTCACCATAAAAGCTCATCCATCAAAGCGACTGGAAAAAGCATTAGCGAAGCGGCCTTGAATTTGTTAACGCATATTATACTGTACTTTACATGATGATAGTTCGGAAACAAGTTTTCCTCTTGCATTAGATACTTTAATTAACCGACAGTGTTGGCTCGCGACTCTGATTCGGGAGGTCCCGGGTTCGAATCCCGTTGAGACCGGCAATCCTGACTGGAGGTTTTTCCCGAGGTTTTTCTCAGTCGTTGATGCGAATGCAAGGGATTGAGGCCTGTTAAACAGCCCTCGGACATCCCTTCACAATTGCCCTATCCGCAGTTAGACTGAAGAGGGGCCATGAATTGGACGTGGGTTTGAATCCTGTATACGGCATGGGTTTTGCAATCGTCTTTCATCGTCATCAATCAACATTCATCGTCTCTAATAGCCTTAGTGCATCACTACAGACGTTGCAATTATTAAGTTCTACATCATGGAGAATACACGGCAGGGAAGTTCCCGCGCTGTTCGAGGCCCTGACGACCTTGAGGTGGCCGCTACTCTAGAGTTTGTTTATTTACTGAGGCTATTATCTCGGTATTGACTCTATTGGTTTAGGAAGCGAGATGCCGACCACGAAATAAGATGGTGCGGTCAGGAGAGCACGGTAGCCCTGCCAGGCACGTAGCCAATCACCGGCGAGTTAGATTCCGTGGTTGGTTATTACAGACCGGGTATCATACAGGCTGTGGTCATAGAACAACACAGGTCTACTTCGTGTTGAATGAGCCTGGTGCAAACCAGAGCAAGGACTGGTGCAAACCAGAGCAAGGACTGGTGCAAAGAGCAAGAGTGGTGCAAACCAGAGCAAGGACTGGTGCAAAGAACAAGGACTGGTGCAAAGCAGAGCAAGAACTGGTGCAAAGAGCAAGGACCGGTGCATATCACAACCACGTAGGACAATCGATGTAGTTCTTTCCAGAATGTACCCCATGCATTCTGCATCAAAACCTAAATTGTCATAGCCATCCAACATTCTTAAACCAACTGTGTGCTCAAGCATAAAGCGCGAGACTCTGATTCGGGAGGTCCCGGGTTCGAATCCCGTCCAGACCAGCAATCCTGCAACCTCTGGAAGTTTTTCCAGAGGTTTTCCTCGGATTAAGTCCTTTCAAAGAGCCCTCGACATCCTTCAACAATTATTTACCCTACCACTGTTACCTAGCTAAGGTCAGAATGAGTAAATCTGATGTGTACCCTACAACGGGCATCCTACAAAAAAGTACCAGTCTTCAATGTTATAGCTTCTTCTTCCCAGCGTGTTGTTTTTCAAACATTCAAAAAACCTCGTTCAGTTTTGAACAATCCGCCGGAATTAGTTTGGCATCTCCTCATGGCCGTGTTTGGTATTTCATCACAACCTCTCTGGCGTCTGTAGTCTCAGCTTCTGGGGCTGCATTCCTTATCTTAGCGCCATGCCCAGGCTCCACCAGAACAACACATAACTGAACAGATGGAAATTAGCGGTGATTAGCACTTTGAACACTTTGGCAGTGTTTTGGAGCTCACTTTTTAGACAGACTCCGAGACAGTTTGAACCGGAATCGACTCAAGAGTCTCTTGTTTTCTCTTTTTTTAGCACTTCCCATCAGTTTGACACATTTTTAGAATTGTTTCCCAACCTGACTTTGACTAAGATTAATTTTGTTGTCTTGAGTTAAACGGTTTAATTGGAATTTTACGAATTTAAATCCACGTATCGAATTTTCATTTATTTATTTTTTTACTTTCTGGACTTATGATTTTTTTATTGCTAATTCTTTACAGACAAGTAAAGATATCAATAGAAATTTCTTTACGAACAATTCATGTACAATTTGGTTATGGTATGACCATGGATTTACTCAGCGCGACTTGGTTGAAACAGCCTTTATCAGCGCGAAATATGAATGATAAAGTAAATGAAACTAATTTTGTTTCTTCGATTTTCTTTCTGAAAAAAGAAATCTGGCAACACATATTTTTATTTATTAATCTCCAACAACAGGTATTACCCCACAAGGTGTTGGGTATTTTCGTTCTCTCGTAAGAGGGAATAGGACACACTTATTAGTTGGCACCATAGAGATACCATACTGTTAGTGTGGTATCTCTATGGTTGGCACATAGCTATTGCTCGGCCAGGAAGTATCCGACGTACATGAAACCTTACATTGTTGTCAATAAAGCATACACGGACAGCCCTACACTCGTAGATTATCAGTATTTTATGTTTATCAGCCAGGATCAATCCACAAATGTGGTAAATTTTAGCCAAACAAAATATCCAAAAACTTGAAAATCAATTTAATTTTTAAATTATTTAAAAATAATTTCTTGAAAAGTGTTATTGAAGAGCCCTATGTTTCCGCTTCCTTGACAACTTTACCTAAAATTGTAGACAACTGTGGTGTTAGTCGGCCGAGCGAACATGAGTTTGCTTAAAACGCTTGTCCTGTAAATAAAAAAATAATACATAAATTCGTATGTAGAGTCTACCCACTCGGTCATACAACTGATATCCTCTTAAATTATCTTCATCAATGTCAACATATCACCACCGTATTATCACTACTATCACCCACCACACTATCAACTACAATCTATCACACAACACTAATAATGTCTCGTCTTCCCCAGGCAACAACAACAATTCTGCCGGCGCCCAGATAGACCGGAAGTCGGACCAGTGGTTCGGAGCGACGGTCAGCAGTTCCGGTGCTGACGGAGTGATCGTGGTGAGTGCAGCTTACTCTTGTTACACTAACTTACACCAGCCTGTTGCAGTTGTGTGGTGAGTGCAGCTTACTCTTGTTACACTAACTTACACCAGCCTGTTGCAGTTGTGTGGTGAGTGCAGCTTACTCTTGTTACACCAACTTACACCAGCCTGTTGCAGTTGTGCGTTCATTCAAGAAGGACAGGATGTGTACCAAGGATATTGCATCAGCCTAGGCCTAATAAAATACAAATTATTTTAAAAACACATAAAAAGGTGATGTGATAAATTAAATGGTAAAGTTTCTTATTTGTCAATCTCATTAATCAATCCATGAATAAAAAAATCCTTCTCAGCGGGATTTTGAACCCCGATACCCTAAACACCTAAAGCACCCGACCGGCAATCGGGAGACCGGGGTTCGATACCCCGCTGAGATTCTTATTTGTTGGACATTTTGATTTTTGAAACAACGTACAATCAATGAATATGTAGTTTAAAAACAAATACACAGAAAGGTTTTAAGTGATGAAGAATCACAGGAAAAAGCGAATCCTTCATGTTGGGCTCATGCTGAACTTGGTCACATCAATTACTGCTCATCCCTAGTATGATCAAGGTTTCCTGACCTTTGGCGTAGTTACTATGATATTATATTATTACTAAATACAATGACAAAATTAATGACATTAAAAAATCTGCTACGTTGTTGTATTTTTCCTAAGTAAAATAATTGTTAGAAATATTAATTACCTAAACATGATTGGTGTATAATGCTGACACTGACTGTATCATGACGATCATTTGTTTGCAATTCTTGAACTATCGTCCCGGGCCCACGTACGTGTAGTGGGGGTGTCGGGCTTGGTGACGTACTGCGAGTGCGGTAGCTGCTGAGATTGTTTATAACACAAGTAACGCGATATTTCTGTCGTCTTCGCAAGTCTGTCTGGCGACTGCATGATTTAAATTAAGAGTAAGCGTAATTCATCTAACAAGCTAATGAAAAATGCATAGATTCAAGTTTACATATAACTTCTTTTTGCTTGGACGTACTTCAGTAAAACTGTTAAACCGTTACTTTCAAGCAAAACAAATTTGTGGAATGTTGAGATCAATCAAATAATATACTTCTTCCCAACTACAAATTGCTACATTGTTCACAAATTGTTTATTTCCGTAAAATAAAATTAAGCAAATGTATTTGCTGAATCAATTTCCAACCACTTTTTCTTATTGTATAGGCATAGGGATGGAATTTTTTAATTTCAGAAGATTAATTTCGTCAAACATTGAGTTTTATTCAATTGTTCTCACGGAAATGGTGGAGATGCCGGGTCATGAATTAATAAATATTTTATTGAAAGATAACAATTGTCGTAAAAGTTTGTCTCGCCCGGGGATCGAAACCAGAACCTCCGGCTTTTCGAAACAATGCTCTACCAAGTGTGTCTAAGGCCCCGATAGCTCAGTTGGTAGGGCATCGGTTCGAAAAGCCGGAGGTTCTGGGTTCGATCCCCAGTCAGGGCAAACTTAACCTTGTGCTCAATACATATGTTTTTTTTGGGGGTGGGAACAATAATTGTCGTAAAATTTACCACGACTGGACTCGATTCAAGAAGTTTTGACTCTGTGATCTTTCTTATTTGAGCTATCGGGTATAAAGTAAGGAGTAAGCCATGTATAAGCTCATAATATTAATTTTATTAGTATTGCCCTCTTTCACTTCTCAAACTATTAATCTACATATCCTTGCAGCGATTATGTTCTTATCAATATGTTATATTAGTACTGATAAATACTCGATCTTGTAGTCAGGCTTCCGTCAGGACAATAAACTTCTTTCTCCGGTTTTCTCTCGGCCTAAGTAGACCACTAAAATACGTCTGGATGTAATGAATGAAACATGCGCCATTGTTCCTTGTCCACAATCTCCTCGGGAATCTCTGTTATGAGTGTGTTTCAATCTGTTCCATGGGTAGGAACATTCAGCTGTGTTTATTACCCTCATCCAACTCCAGTCCATCAATGATTGCATCGACCGAGTCGAGAGGCTGTGTGTACCATGTAGGAAGTGGACACAGTCATACAACTGATTTATAGTGGAGGACATTAAATTAAAAGTGGACCAAGCCAACCTTGTAGGCGCCGACACCATCGACGAGCCAACAATGACCAACTAGAGACCGGCATGTTTCAATTATTATTTATTACACAGTCGCTCAATGCGACGCAACTCAGGAGTTCCGTCTACACCACATGGAAGATGATGAAGTCTAAATAGATTGGATGAGCGTATATTTATTTATTTATTTATTTATTTATTTATTTAACGTCTATCCTATTCAGTTATAAAACTGATTTACAAAGGAGGACAACAATAGTAGCAAACACTTCAGTTTGACTACACTGAGATAATTTGATCGGGTGTCTTTTTGTGTTTTTCTCTCAGTTCGCCATACAAGGCAAGTATAACTTCTTGCTCCGATCATGATCAAAATTTCAGCAAACCTTCGAAATCTCTGAACTGAGAACTGCCATGTTTTTTTTGGCAAAATTGAATAAATATTTCTTATCTTACTTTTAAGTTTTTTTTTTTAAGAGTACAATTGTTTGGCTGATAGTTCGCTCCTTACAAACGGTTGCTCAACCATGATGACATTTTCAGGGGATCTTCAAAATCTTTAAACATAGATATTCCATGAATTTGGGTTCAAACGAAAAAATCTTTCTTATTTAAATCGAACATCTACGTATTTTGCATTTTTTTTAATGTTTAAAGAATTTACTTAGTTGGACAAATACAGTTTTGTTTAAAAAAAACAGAGAACAATGACATTAAACATTGATATTTGTTTCTTCTCAATCACACACAGTCACCCGAGCCTAAAAAGTGACCTCCAGTGAGGGTAACGGCCAATTAATCGCTGCGAGCAATCATTACGTATGGACACGCTTGATAATTTATGCGCGGTAATGTACTTGCGTCCATCATCTCATGATCTTGATGTTATCTCCCCGGCTGGCGGTCTTTCATTTAGCCGTAACATCTGAACATTAGTGAATGAAGGTTCATCTAGCATACGAGGCTCAGGGAACTGTCACTGGTTTCAGTGTAAGAAGATCTGTTAAAAACACAGACATCACAAATTTAAATTTGCAAGAGTAGATATTTTAGATTCTGTAAACTCAAAAGTTTTAAGTTTTATCCTTCCTGCTCTTATTGTATTTATATTAAAAGAGTTGGATGGAATAAAAGGTCTACCCTTGACAGTAAATGCGTTTATCTATCTATCTTTCTATTGTAAAACTAACTATATTCCGTCATAGAGAGGTTAACACTGTTTACTCCTGATCTCGGGACCGAGTATAGTAATATATAGTTGAACGGGTTCAAAGGTATCCAAAAATAAGAGCGAAGTTAAATAATTAACAAGTCGTAGCAGGATTCAAAAGTAAATATAACGCGTTTCCTTGCACCAGTTAAGTCTTCACGAGACATTCATGTATTCTCACGCTCGTAAGTACTTACATTAGTTTGTACAACGATGAGGAGAAAATGTGAAATTACATAATATGCGAATTCTAAAATGCACAAAACACTGACATTTTTATACAGAACAACATACAAAAATCACAATTGTTGTATGTAAGAAACACTTATATACACCATGGTTGCACATAAAGTCGACGCATCTGGACCACGCAACGCGAGCTTCCGGTGCGTCGACTTTATGCGCATAGTTGCTCCATCGGAAGTGTACAGATGGTGACGTCACCGGCGGACTAGTTCTAGCCAATCAGCGGCCCCTAATTTAAAATACTGGTCGCTCATTGGCCCGTCAATGCCTACAGCATCTGTATTCTTTCGATGGACCAGGTATTCACATGGTGTATATAAAAGTGTTTATTACATAAAACAACTCTATTTGTGTATGTTGTTCAAAAGTCGTTGTTTTTAGAATTCGCATGATTATGTAATTTCACATTTTCTCCAGAGCGTTGTACAAATTAATGTGAGTACTCATAAGCGTGAGAATACATGAATGTCTCGTTAAGATTCGCCTAATTGCTTTAATTTGTAGGCCTACGCATGATATTTCCCATATTGAAAGCAAAGCCCCCTAGCAACGAAGGGACCCCTAGGCTAGGGGCCAGCTGTGATTTCAGGCTTAAATTTTGTACTTGGTGGAGGTGCCGGGTATTAAAGATGGACACACAGACGGTCGGACGGACAGAGAGTGATCTTGGAAGGAAGCTTCGCTCCCTAAAACATCTCTCCACATCTCCTGACCTTTCGTTTGTGTGTCACGCCTTACGATAAAAAATTAACATGACCTTGCAATAGTTTGTAGCGATCATTGTAGGTTTTTTTCCTTCCTGAAAAGGAATTTATTTTCTAAAAATATCATACGTCTACTATAAGATACACAAAGCCAGACTGCGGCCCCTTGTAATTCATAGCACACATGATAAGAATTTCGTCAAACCACGAACATGAGATATTCGGCTGTTTTTCTTCGACATCGACGAGCCCTGTTCCTCAATGATTTGCAACTAGTCACCGGGCCGGTCGTAAAGGCATTCTCCACGGTGGGATGGCCGCTTGGATGGGAACGCTTTTTATTCGAATTGATGACAAAAACCTGCGCCAAAGAATTCCGATTGTTTGATTGTTTGATTTCCTCAATGGTCGAACATGAATTCTTTGTCTTGTTTGAATCATCTTTGGCATTTTGTTTTACGAAGACAAGTTACGATTACGAATATTCGCCGCCGGTCAAAAGGACCGATATTATATTTAAATCTTGTCATCTTCAGGTGGAGAAAATAACAATGTGGTGACGTAAAAATTGTAAAATTCCATTCAATTCAAAATTGTATACTTCGAACAACTTCTGAATTATTAGTTTGTCCAAATTTCTACAATCAATAAAATACATAAGTATTTAAATTCCAATATATTTCAGTGAATTACTTGACACTAGCAGTAACTTTTATCAACCTTGTTTTTAGGTAGATTTATTTTAATGCTGCCACTATCTTAAATACACCAAACATGTTTCTTCTTGTTAATTAATTCTTAACACTTTTATATAAATTGTGGTTTTCTCTCAATAATTTGAATATTTATACTTAGTGATAATAAGGGAGAAAAGCTCCCGTACTTACATCACTTTCTTCTCCGTCCGTCCGTGTGTCCGTTTGTCATTTCTCACGAAAAACCGAACATAACCTCCGTTTAACATAGCAACGTCTTTTGTGTTGCATTGTCCTTCAACAAAGATTAATTGGTGGATGTTTTTGATGGTTCTATCAAAAAGTTGTCTTAAAACCCGGCACCTCCACCAAAGGGGATTCTAAATTCTAGAAAATATTTTTTTCTTCTCTAATCAAGGAAAAGTGTATTACAAATAGATGCAACTAAAATTGGCTGAGAAATTTGAATGCGCGTAAAATGAGCATGCCGGCCTACATATTTACAGGTGAATATCTAATTGCTATTCTTGAGAAAATAGAAAAGAAAAAATAGAAAATTTAAAACATCCTCCAAAGTGGGAACAATGAAGGTTGACAATTTTATTTTTGGATATTGTTTCAAAACTGAATTTAAACCTAAATCTTATAGGAAAGTTTTTAGAATAACTTCCGTGTAGCGAGCAGCTTTGTCACACGGTACGAATAGGTAGGATCTATGTGTACTGGCCCCTCCTCGTCAAGTCTAGCCTGCTTCCGACTCTATATCTGTCTGTGACTTAGAGCCGAGGTGTGGTTAGGTTGGGTGGATCGTCAGAGTCTATAGTCTCGATCACTTGAGGATGTTAAGATGAGTGAAGGCAGGAAGTGGTCGTATAGCTTGACTTATATGCCAGTTCTGTATACGTCTTATAATAAAGCCATAGCTTGACAGAAACCACCAGTTGTATGGCACTTGGGCACGCAAAATCTAAAATTTAACAATTTTTGTAATGGTTTTACCAAAATCCAGTCGTAAAAAATTTGATTTGTCAAATATTTTTTGTTACTTTCTTTTAAATGGGTGTATTCGTATTTATTTTACATGTACATGAGTGAACTGTACCAAGTTTCAAATGACTCAAATAATTTTATTACTGGCGTCTCGAAGTGACCCTGTAAAAAATCACTGGTGTTGCTCTTATAATGTTAATGGCGTCAAATTACAGAGTCAGTTAAAACAGCTTTCTTTTAATATTTTATTTCATTCAACACATTTTCATATACACTATATATAGGGTATAACCATTCACAAACTGTTCATAAACATTGGCGCCGATGCAAATGGCTGCGTGCACATAATATCGAGGCAATATTTTGGCAACCCCTCTTGTCGAAGCTATTTGTAGCCGCCATCTGCTTTAGCTCTCTGCATTCAGAGCCCAATCAGTGATTCAATGTTTATTGCGAAAACTCCACGTCAATTCACGTTAAGCCCGTTACGTCAGGGCTATTTCAAACGGCAAAGAATTCACTGTGTACACAAGCGTTTAAAACGTAAAACGGTGCAACTGTTGCTGGGTTTATCTTGGTAAACGTTTACATGAGTCGCAATTAGAGTTTAGTGTTTTGTTTATTTGATGAAAGGTGCGTCACCGTTTGGTCATAATGTGCTATTCTACACTAGGCACTAGGGGATGTGAGGACAGACCTATGCTGGACAGATCCAGCCACAGGCGACAGCAGGGAAGGAGGGCGTTCTCGTATATTTCTCGTCGTATAGTGGTCCCAACGAAAGAATGCAGATAGGATCATTAATGTCCACATCATTGGGAATGGGTCCCTGACGACGACTGCCAGAACTCGCCTCTAGTCTCGGGGGTAAAATACTCACCTGCTTATACTAGTTGAAGCTAGCGGGATGGCTTTGCCTCTCTTCTTCTCACATTACGGTCGGTAGATGAAAAATT
Organism: Sweltsa coloradensis; assembly: GCA_024449915.1. Taxonomy (NCBI): domain Eukaryota; kingdom Metazoa; phylum Arthropoda; class Insecta; order Plecoptera; family Chloroperlidae; genus Sweltsa; species Sweltsa coloradensis. The sequence goes on along the minus strand of JAMZAV010001957.1, from coordinate 155,754 downwards.
TGTTCGTGTAAAATTCTAGCAATACGTCTCTATTTCCTCATAACCTCAATTAGATGACGATAGTCGTGTATATCAATGTATTCAATGTCACTAGTTTGAATAATTATTTAAGTTTCTTATTTTCTCTGATTTACTTTAAATTAAGGTTTTATGGAGGACAAAGTTTTAGTCATGTTCGCTCGTCGATGGTGTCGGGGCCCACAGGTTTGGCTTAGTCTGCTTTAAATTTAATGTCTCCACTGAAAACCAGTTAACGTGACTGGTAGACTCTAAATACGAATGCATTTATCTCTATCAGTTTTATTGAGTCGATGATCAATACATCTGCTACATTCTAGGCGTATTAAGATGAAGCCGGCGTGATTTGTTCAGCGCGTTCCTTGTCCTGCAGCCATAAATCGTTACATCTGAATACAACTTGGCATACTTGATAATGAAGGACATCTGTACTCCCTATTATATCAGATTTTCAATATTTATCATAGATTAATCAGAAAATGCGTAGTTATTTGGTTGTTTTGACCATTTTGACATGATTCTAAATTCTAGAAAATTGAATTTATGTTTGTTTAATGGAATAGTGCTTTGATTGATAGATGCATTCATAATTAATTTTTGCACAATTCTGTAAAATCACAAATAGATTTGACTGAAAACTGTCTGAGAACTTTGAAAGCGCGTAAAATTGAGCAAGCCGCATGCCTACGACGCCCCACACCGAACTATGTAACACTCTCGGTCAGCTACAGAAGTGTCCTATCAAGAACCCTCACTACATCCTCATTCCTGAGTCTTACAAGGAGCTTAGAGTGCAGCTCAACCACTACCAGTCTGGTCTGATCCTATAAGGACCTGGCCAGGCAGCTTCAAGCGAAGACAGGTGGTACCGGGACCTTGCATTGATTGTCTCCTGCCCGTACAGCATTGATGACGCGTCAGCCGAGACTGTCCACATAGCTGCATGTCGTTACATCTCTTATTAACTTGGAAGTAGTCTTATTCGGGACATGTTTTCAACGTATTTTAGCGTTTCTGTCCAAAATGTGTGGACAGAAAGAAAACTTCGAATTTTACAATAACATTTGGCATAAATGTAGAAAAACCAACCGGGGAAGAAAAAGCTTGACAGTATTAAACAAAACCAACAGCAATTAAAATATATTTAAATAAAACCGTCAAAATGAATAAAAGCCAAGGTGACAATTTCATTGTTCGTAAAATGTTCATTAATTTACTTTTTTATGTTGTTGAAAGTTTGTTTTACGAAAGTATCTCACTTAAAACGCTGAGCGTCCGAATCCAAGCCTCTTAAAGGTCATTGGGGTTGAGCACAACATTGTAGAGCATACACTACACAATAAGTAGGTGAGTGTTATTTTTATTTTGTTTCGACAGTACTATTTATGAACCTCCAGAAATAATGTTCAAAGTAACAACACTACACCAAGTATGTTGGTGAGAGAACTTTTATTTATGGTATAAGTTATATAAGTTATCGAAAAGAAACGTGTTTCGAGGTTTGAGCATAACGTGCAAAGACATTCTTTAAACAAACAGTTCTGTGAGGTCATAGGTCGAATGTAGGGCAGAATGTAAGCATGTCACCATGTCAAAGATGCATGTTGGTGAACACAGTACAGTATAGTCTGGTAAGTGGTAATACAAAAAGAAACATAGTTAAAAGTTTTGAAAGAGTACAGCATGAAAATACATATTTTAGTCAGTGAGGTCGTAGGTTGAATGACGGACAATGTAAGCATTTCACCATGTCAGGGATGTATGTTTTAAAGAGTGCAGAATGTAGACATCTGTTGGTAGAGGGTCACATGCTGAATATGGCATCTCAGGGATATATGTTGGTGTAAAATATAACATGGAAAGCCAGGTAGATGAGTTTTTGGCAAAAGAAAAAGTTTAGAGATTTGAAAGAGTACAGAATGCAAAGACAATGTTTTGGTTGTGAGGTCATAGGTCGTACGTAGGACCAGAATGTAAGCATGTCAACATAACATGGTTGTCACATTCCTGACGTTGTCAGGGCTGCATGCTGGTGTACGATAATGATAACACTGCACGATCAGCTGTTCATGCTGAAGGAAAAAGAGTTTGTGGATTACAAATTAAATACATCTTTTAACCAAACTGGTCAGTAAGGTTATCGGGGTTGAATGAATTTTTAGGGAAGAATGTAAGCATGCCACTATATCAGAGATGAGATGCATGTTGGTGTAAAATATATGGTTAACCAGAAAAAAAGGAGTTTGGAGTTTTGAAAGAGTACAGAATGCAGAAACACAATGTAACGAAGTAAAAAGAGAAAATAAGTTCTTGAGAAATTTTACATTTTAGTCTTCAAGAATGGTTCACTTGTCTTCATCATCTGCAGTTTTATGAACTAGCCTTTATGTATATTTTCCCCCCTAAACGCGATTTTAACTTTAAAATAATAACACCAAAAAACACTCAAATTCTCATGTCTCCAAACGAAGAGCGGAGAAAATGCAACCACTTCCTTGTGTCTCGTACTTGAGAAGTACTCGCAGCCTGAGCTAAACTAGTTTCTCTCGACGTCACCTAAAACAGCGCGGAGAGGTCATCCGGTCGTTGCATTGTTTAGGTGACTTGACTGGTGACGTGTCTGGTGACTGTCTCTTTTTATAGCTGACTTACCATTTGCTCGCTGATTTTCAGTCTGTTGATTGACTTGATCAAAGTTGACAGTTGACATTTAATTATAATTCATTAAAGTCTGGACAAACACTTAACCTAGCAAACTTCAAGTCGGTTGGATGAGCTTGAGCCAACTCTATTTACAATGTTAATTTAATGACATTTAATTACTTTTTAATCGTCAAATCTGACGATTGGCCACAGACCTCCTATTTTCACACCAAACATTTCAAACTTTTGGAGGTTGTTATAAATAAATAAATCCGTATTTAGAGTCTACCAACACAGTCACATAACTGATTTTCAGTGGGGGACAGTAAACCAAAGCGACCAAGCCAACTCTGTAGGCCCCGACGCAATCGACGAGTGAACGATAACCAACCAAAGATCGATATTTTTAATAGGAAATATACCAATCAGTGGTATGAACAGTGCGAACACCCGCGGATCAACGCCAGAATCAACAAGGTTAATGAAGAATATGCGCATTTCTCTAGCAGAGTACATTACAAATAATTGTATCCTACTCAAAATTTGGAAATTATTAGTAAATAAACTTTATGGTGGCCTATTTACGGACAGTTACTACCATAGCTCACCTCCCGTTTTGTTATTTCCTTCTCCCTCCTCACTATAGCGGATGTTTGCGAGATGGACTTTGCCTCTTTTCTCTCCAAATTCTACTCCAGTCCAGAAAAATGCCATGAAATTTAAATTACAGTTTTTCTTCGCGTTTGACCATTTTTTATGAAAGACTCTAGGTCGCGAGAGGGAGGGGAACTTTCTTGGTTCTGACCGAACTGTTTTCTCACGTGCGACGATCCCATCCAAGTGGACGACTACGCAGTCTGCAGCACAAGGTAGTCTACGCTTGAGTCTTCTACGTCAGACGCAGAGTCTAAAGTCAGTCTCGACATTATCATTCACGCGACGCTGTGCGTTTCTTAGAATCAGCAGACGGAAAAGTGTTCCTTGGACCTTGTCAACCGGATTCAGTCTCCTATTTCCTCCGTCTGCTGTTCTCGTCGCTCCGATCAGCATTGTTCGCTCGAACTGGCTGAAAGAGCAAACATCAGCACGCAGAGCCTTGCAATGTTGGCGATATGCATAGATATTAGATTGTTGTTTTTTAGATAGATTAACATTTACAATTTAAATTAAATAAAAGTTTATAGTAACGTCAGTCAATAAGTCGTATACCGGACCTACCTCACTAGCCTGAGTGACTGCTCTGACTGAGTTTAGACTGATGCGAGATCTCTAAGTATGGCTGAGTGTGACTGAGAGAGTCGTATTCCGGACCTACCTCACTAGCCTGAGTGACTGCTCGACTGAGTTTAGACTGAGGCCGGATGAGACATAAGACGGCCGACCTCCTAAAATAGCCACTCTAACGAGGTACTACCCAAGCAGGGAACATCGATCACATATCAATTATAGTAAATAATTATGTTGAAATGTTGGTTGAAGAAAACCAAGCAAACTATTTAAACAGTCAGTGTCAACATATGATTTTATTTTATTCTGTTTAATTATAAATCTGATTTACGAATACCGACAGTGCTGTCTCGAGCGCTAAACGTTTGACTCTGATTCGGGAGGTCCCGGGTTCGAATCCCGTCGAGACCGGAAATCCTAACTTAACCCCCGGACATCCCTTCACAATTGTTCTGTCTTCAACATCGGCTTCCTAGTTTACCTGTAGAGGGGCATACATTTCATCCTATTACAGGTTTAAGTCCATCGGTAACAAAATATATAATATATACGAAGGACAATAAAAATGACAGACACACACTAACATAAAAAATAAATGTGTGAACAGATTCAAGTACAAATATGAACATAAAATGTAGTAAATTAGGAAAACACCAAAGTCGTTGTTAGACGAGCGAGCGAGTCATGTGTTGAGTACCCGGAACATTTGCATTTAAGTTGATTAATAAGGTATAAAATAGTGTTTTGAGTTTTTTTGGTAAAAGGGCGCGCCAACTGTAAGGCCATAATGCGCCACTCTAGCCTGATAGGCTATAAGGGAAGAAAGAACCATGCTGGAACCAGCCTTAGGTAAGGGGAGGAAAGTGAATGTTACCTGGTACTCAACACATGGCTCGCTCACTCGTCTAACAACGACTTTGGCGTTTTCCTAGTTATGTATAATTATTAAGGATGAAGACTTAAGATCAGTTAAAAAATAAACAAAACATATGCCTAGTTGTTACCACAAGAATAAATGATATAGACATTGAAAATGAATGAGCCACGAGAGTGTTTTTTACCACTTGAATATCACATGCATCAGTTTCTTTCTGCGTTTAGTCCAATTGTTTATTAGTTAGCTGATATATTGGCCTACATTAATTTGAATATGCATTTCACTTTTTGAACCTTGTAACGGTCATAAGTATTAACTAAACGGGTGGAGGTGGATTGTTCAATTAATCTACAATCACCCTTATAGTTAATGATTATGACCGTTACAAGTTTCAAAAAGTAAAATGCACATTCAAATTAATGTAGGCCGATATAGTAACTAACTAATAAATAAATGGACTAAGCGCAGAAAGAAACTGCTGCATGTGATATTCAAGTGGTAAAAAACACTCTCATGTGGCTCGTTCATGTCAAAAGCTAATGATATCAATAGTCAGTAAATAATTTTGGTGTAGGCTTATTATGGTGACTTTAGCTAGGAATAGGAAAGAAAGAAAGAAAGAAAGAAAGAAAGAAAGAAAGAAAGAAAGAAATCTGAGAGATCTGCCTAGTTTTCTGGTACAATCGAAGAAATATTTCTCATACCTACTTTTACGATTTTCATTTATTTTAAATGCGATATTTTCGTGATATTTGGGCCGATTCTGACCAAACGAGTGGGGCTACAACATTCATATTTTACTTGGTCAATAAGGTTATGGTGATGTAGTGCCTTTTGAAAGAAAAAGATGAAAAGGTTAAACAAAATTCATAGAAATAAAGGTTTTAATATAAGCCTTCTACAGGTGTATAATTAACAAATAACTATAGAATTTTGACAACTAACACCTGCAATGCGTACAAAAAGCATGTATTTGGGTCTCGAGATTTTTACATTCATTTGGAAATTGGTATTAAAATTGTAATTAATACTACTTTATAAAAATTATTCCAATTTACCAAAAATAATTTTGTTATAGAACTTGGAAATGTAATGAGATCCCACCCATACAAAAACTTAGTAATCATTGGACAGAAATAGTCAACCAAAAATTCTCATCTGTCATCGTGACTGGAAAAAGCATTCGCGAAGCGGTCTAATGTTATATACATAGGATAAAGCATTGTACTCTAGTCTACCTGAAGATCTCGCAATATTGTCTCCACTAATATCCTCCAAGTCAGAGGCGCCAGTTCTCGCTTCCCCTATGATCAGCGTCACAAATCGATTCTTCTGCCAAAATTTGAAAACATAAATATATCTGGACGGAGACCAAATTAAATATGAGTTTTTTTGTTTATGATGAGCTTTCGCTGGAGGATGTTGATGGAACCAACGCTTGTCTTACAACAAAGAGTTGAGGAGTTAGAAACCATCCGGTAACATTTCAAAGTTGACATTAGTTTACAGTGTTCAACAGTTTACGTGTTCACATTAGCATACACAATCCATCTGAAACTTATTCTCATTTCCTGACACAAAACAGCTGATGTAGCTCAAGCGTAAAAGTGCGAGATTCTGATTAGGAAAATCTCGGGTTCGAATCCAGCCATCGTTAATCCTGACTGAGTTTTTTAAAAATTGTTTTCGTCACTCGTTAAGGCGAATGCAAGGGATTGAGTCCTCTAAAGTCTAAACAGCCCTCGGACATCCCTGCACAATATTGTCAAAATTACAAAACACCAAGTTAGACACCGAAAAAGGGCCACCCTGGTATTTTTTTTTTTTTTTTTTTACAAAAAAATATTAATAGAACTTTTTGTTACTCAAAACCAGCATTTGCCTCAACCGAGGAAATCCGTTGAGCAAAGCATTCAGTCAGGAGTTCCACTGGCGAGGATCGAATCGAAGACCTCCCAAACAAATCGTGTGCACTAACAAAGTCCTCACTTTAGTTCAGTGAAACTCCGCTAGGGACACACAGAGGGTTTAGCAGCGTAGCCATTGTTGAAAATATTACTATCTATGCTCGTAGCCATTTCAACAATTGTTTACAAACCGTTATGCAAAATTTTAATAATTTCGCGAGTTAAACAATGAATCATCGATTGTTATTATTTCATATTTTTATTTTTCAAGCGGGGTAAGGGAACATATAATACGGGAGTATCCAAAAGAATGAGTGAAGCTACTTAAACAAATCGTTGAAGAAATACAAAAATAAAATAATTTAAATGTTTGGTGGAGGTGCCGGGTCGCGATTTCTTTACTAACTTACTAACTATAACTCATCATGCACCCTGCCTCACCCCCAGGGTCACCAGATGCATAAGATGCCATCCTTGTTGAAGGGCAGTGCCAACATAGAACGCATGTCAACGTATGTCGTGTTCGGTTTATGTCGTGAGACGTGACACCGCACAGACGGACGGACAGCTAAGACACTAATGCTTGTCTTGTGTGACGGTTACTGTACTGTTGCACGTTGTGTTGTGACCCGTACTACATGTATAAGGTTTAAACTAGGAAAACGCTTAAGTCCCGCCGCGTTGTTGGATGAGCGTAATTGGTGCATTGAGCTGCATTGTGTTACGCGGATTTTCTGTTGTTCTGTGGGAAAATCATTACTTTGTCGAGAGATTTTTTTTACATTAACTTAAATTAAATTAGATATTAACTTAATTTTTTTAATCAATCGTAATTTTTACGTAACTTTAAAAAAAAAAAATCGTAAAATTCCAATTTTCATAATAAATAATTATTCGATTGCGCTCAAATTTTACACGAGTATATTAATTCATAAAATTAAGGTTCTGTTAAAAAATCATTACAATCGGATATAGCATGTAGGTATTATAAGTCGAAGAATTTTTTTTTAAAATCGAAAAAAATCGTAAAATTGCGTTTTAGAAAAATTTTCCCGATTGCGCTCAAAAACGTGGCAGTTCTAAGTTTAGAGATTTCGAAGGCCTCCATAAAATTTCATCGCAATCGGAGTATCGGTTTAGCCGGAATCGTGTTAACAAACACACAAAAATACAGAAAAAAAAAAAAAAAAAAAAATCCGATTTTTTTCTCCAGTGTAGTGTAATGGAATCTTCGCTTCGCTCGCTACGCTCGCTACGCTCATCCAAAAACAAGAACACGTTCTTAAAAGAAATGTTATATTATTATAAAATTTTATGTAAAATGGCTGCACAGAAATAAATTAATTAATGACAGATTTTAGGTTCACACAATGACCTCAAGCAAGGCGCCATCACTGTCGCCGCTAAGTATAGGCTGACCCTTGTGAACTATCTACACCAATAAACTTCGCCGCTTTGTCGGAAGTCAAAGTATTTTGCAGTGACAATAAAATCACTGATCACTGCGACCCGGTCTGCCCTCTCTTCAATCGTTCGACAGCTCACGATGTTCTATGAAAGTAGCCAGCAGCTGGCGACGTTGTGGAAAATAAACGCAAATACTTTTACCAATGGAAACCAGTTTGTAGGGTGCAATATGTTTGCCCCTCTTCAGATGAACTAAGTTTATTGGAGGGACAATTGGGAAGACTCACAACTCTTTTTTTATAATTCTACTGTATTCAGGGCCAGTTTCTGATTACATATTATATCAAAATTTTTGTTATTTCTAAAATATTTTCAGTCATAAAAGTGAGCTTAAAGTTTTAGCGTAATAATGGCGGGAAACAGGGCAATACGTCATAACCCTACAACCAATCACCGTGTGGTCATTGAATAAATAGCATTTTTGATGATTATCTTACATATAGAAGCCTTTTTGGAATGAAATTTGTTTCTAGTATGATAAAAAATGCTAATAAACGATAATTTGTACATCAAGATATAACATTAATGTTGCAAATTTGTGTATTCATTTATAACGATTAATTTTTATGATACCGCAAAGACGACCAGAACGACCAGTATGCGACCAATGAAATTTAAGTAAACACAATTTGCACCAATGATAGATCAGATTTGCAAGGAACGTATGCGATGCGTAGTTGTTTCGATTGTTGTGGTCGAGACCAAGAAGCCCAGAGTTTTTTTCCGGTCGTGGGCAGGCCTTTGAGGAAAGCGCGGTTATTTCGAATTATATCATTGAAAATCATGGAATTATGTCCACTACCGAGAATGTTCCTGTAATTCACATGGGTACACAATAAATTAATCATTCCTTCATTCAAATCATTCATTTATTTAGTAAAATGATATGATCTATGTAATATTTTAACGAGATATCACAATTTTCATAAAAACACGGCCTTGTAGAAGCACGCACCATTCCGTACCCCAAGGCAGTTCCCAACAATCAGACGTTGAGTGAAACAATGAAAATAACAATCCCCAGTCGAGCCCAGAATGGTCGACCGGTCGCCTTTACGGAACACAACCTAATTAAGAAAATGTCAACAGTGACTATTGTTTTAATTTAGCTCCGAGATCTAGAAGACCGTGGTCAATTTCATTCATAACCAACAATGTCTTGAGGGTTATGACGTCACACGTCTTTTCACATAAAATCGCGGGAAAGAATAAAGGTAAAACTTTGTACCTCTGTTAAATGTACATTTTCACTTCAGAGTGTTATAAACTACGGCTATGGTGTTTTTAAGTGAATATCTACTGATTCTGTACACCATAGCGCTAATATCTACAACTGGGGAGCCTGGGGATGTCCAAGGACTATTTAAGAGGAAAACCTCGGAAAAACCTTCAGTCAGGATTGTAGGTTACGACGGGTTCGAAGCTGGTACCTCTTGAATCAGGGTCAAGACTTTATGCTCAAGTCAAACACTTTCGGTGATAAACGCTAGTTCAGTTAAGGCTTTGTATGACGCCGGGCGGGAGAATTACGTCGAGTCATCCTGACAATTAAACGGTAATTAACACATGCGTGACTGCATGATCTTTCGGCTGTGTGCGTATAGGGGCATTTATCACACGCGACGTCCAGAAAATACTCTGATAGAATAGAAGACGGGTATAGTCGGTTCACAGATAAATATTTTGCTATCACACGAGACATGTTAATAGATGTATTTATTAAAAGTTTATTTGGATTAAAGGCGCGTCAACCGTAATGTCAAATTACGCCACTCTAGCCTAGGGGATGTGGGGAGGAAAGTCCCCTGGTCGGAAGCAGCTAGGGGATGTTCTCACATCGTTTGTGTAGATTCTTTATCCCCACTCATAACTGGTGTTTATGTTTATGTATAAGTTAGTCAATAAATGTTTTGTACAAGCGCGGGTATTCAAAAACTTTTGGGGGTACCCTAAAGAGGAATTAAAGCAACATAATCAAATGATCGTAGAAGAAGAATATACACAAAAATATTACGTTTCCTTCCACTGTAAGGATGTTGGTTTTGGTTTGGTGGAGGTGCCGGGTTTTACATAGAAATGTACAAAATGTGTTTGTCGCTTGTTCCGCAATATTCATTTATGTTGTAGGTGCTAAGTGAGGGGGAAAGATATCCCCCCCCCAGGGTCACCATAAACATTCCGTGTGATCCTTGTTCAAGGACAACATCAACAAAAGAACCTCGTTTCAATCTTACGTCGTGTTCGGTTTTTATTTCTATACGTGAGACGTGACACTCGCAGATGGACAGACGGAGAAGTGATGATGGGGAGTGACCAAAAATCAATAAAATACTCGCCACCTCCACCAATCATCAGATTTGAACGCTGGAATTTGAAAGGATTTTTTTTAAACCTTATTCGACAATTTGTTGATTCTTGTTTTATTTTAATATTTTTCTTTTACAACATTATACATTTCTTCTATGTTTTTCCATCTTAACGTTTTAATTGTTTAGCTTCAGTATTTATAAGATTATAGAGGGAAAATGATACATTTGGCAGATGGAAAATAGTTATAATTTTGTCAAATATCATCCGACTTATATGAAATTCGCATAGTTGTTAGTGAAGAATAATATGGGCAGTTTTCTATATTTTTAATCAGCCATGAACAATTATCGAAAATAGTTAACTTTTTAATTTTAAGCAAAATCCAAAATCAATTTATGATTATAGCATATTATTATCAAATCATGTTCAGAAAAGTGTTGATTAATGACTATAGTGCCCTCCACTTTCGTTACAACTGTGCAAAACTAGACTCAACTGTGGCTTAACGACCAGGAATGTGACTAAAACTCGTGTCCTGTCCCCCTTAAGATATCCGCCTCTAACTCATGCTTAACTGTGGCTTAACGACCAGGAATGTGACTAAAACTCGTGTCCTGTCCCCCCTTAAGATATCCGCCTCTAACTCATGCTTAACTGTGGCTTAACGACCAGGATGTGCTAAATCGTGCCTGTCCCCCTTAAGCATCCGCCTCTAACTATGTTCAACTGGGCTTAACGACCAGGAATGTCTAAAACTCGTGTCCCTCGCCCCCCCTTAAACGTACGCCCTTAACTCATGTTGTGCACACGTGTGCTTAAACTCGTGTACTCCTTAAGACGCCTGCCCCTTAACATGTCCTTCACTTGTCACGTGGCTTAACGCAGGAATGTGACTAAAACTCGTTGTCAAGATCTTCCCCCTCTAACCGCCTCTAACTCATGTCAACTGTGGCTTAACCGGAGAATGAAAACTCGTGTCCTTCCCCCCTTAAGACTACCGCCCTAACTTGTTCAACTGGCTTAACCCAGGATTGACTAACGAATGTCCTGCCCTTAAGACTCCGCCTCTAAACTCCGTTCCAACTGATGTTAACACTGGAGCTAAAAGACCAGGAATCGTCCCTAAAACTGTCCTGTACCCCACTTAACGTGCTCCTCACCGGATGTACAAAACTGTGTCCTGTCCCCCCTTAGAATCCGCCTCTAACTCATGTAACTGTGCTTAACGACCAGGAAGTGACTAAAACTCGTGTCTTCCCCCCTTGAACCGCCTTAACCATGTTCAACTGTGGCTAACGACCAGGAATGTCAAACTCTGTCCTGTCCCCCCTTAAGAACTCCGCCTTACCTATGTTCAACCGGCTTAGACCAGAATGGTTAAACTGCCGTTCCCTAACCCCTTCTAATTTCACTGTCTATCATCAGGAATGTGGCTTAACGACGAATGTGCCTAAACCCTTACCTTCCCCCTCTAACTCTGATCCGCACTTGCTAACACCAGGTAATTGGCTTAAACCGGACTGTGCAAACTTGCTCCCCCCTTAAATCCATGTTAACTGTGGCTTAACGACCAGGAATGTGCTAAAACTCGGTCCTGTACCCCCTTAAGATATCCCGCCTCTAACTCATGTTCAACTGGCTTAACCAGAATTGACTAAGCTCGTTCCTGCCCCCTTAAGAATCCTTAACTCATGTTAACTGTGGCTAAGACGATCGCAAGAATCATGTTCCTGTCCCCCTAACAGCCTATCGCTCTAACTCTGTTCAACTGTGCTTAAAACGTCGTGCACTAAAACTCGTGTCCTGTACCACCTTAAGAATGGCCTAAAATCGTTCCGTCCGCCTTAAAGAATCCGCCTCAAACTGTTCAACTGTGGCCTTAACGACCAGATGTCACTAAAATCGTGTGTTACCCCCCATTAATCGCCTTAAACGTCATGTTCCCTAAGAATGGCTTAAACTCAGTGTCAATGGGCCTTAAGACCCGGCCTTAATGAAACCGCCTACCCTTAAATATCCGTCCTTAACTCTATCAACGTTAACGACAATGTGCTAAACTCGTGTCCTGTACCCCCCTTAAGACATCCGCCTCTAACTCATGTTCAACTGTGGCTTAAACGGAATGTACTAAAACTCGCTGTCCTGTCCCCCCTTAAGACTCCCCTGCTTAACTGTGGCTTAACACCGGATGTCCCAAACTCTGCCGTCCTCCCTTAAGACATCCGCCTTAACGATGTCAATGTCTGGCTTAACGACCGGAAGACCAAACCTGTGCCTTACCCCCTTGTCATCCCCTTAATCATGCTTCAACTGTGCTTAACCCAGAATGTGCTAAAATCGTCCTTGCTACCCTAAGTCCCCGTCCCTGCCTTAAACTCGCCTACACCAATTTCAAAGCTGTGCGACCCTTAAATACTACCCTCTACCTGTCCCCCCTTAAGACATCCCAGAACTTGATTAAACCGTGTCCTGTCACCCTTACGAATTCCGCCTTAAACTCTGTTCCAACTGTGCTTACACCAGGAAGTGCCTAAACTCTGTCCTGTCCCCCCTTAAGACTATCCGCCTTAACTCATGTTAACTGGGCTTAACGACCAGGATGTGACTAAAACTCGTGTTGCCCCCCTTAAGACACGCCCTAACTCTGTTCAACGGCTTAACGCAGGAATTGCTAAAACTCGTGTCCTGTCCCCCTAGAATCCCTTAACTCCGCTCAACCTCTGGCTTCGACCAGGAATGTCTAAAACTCGCTTACCTGTCCCCCCTTAAGATCCGCCTCTAACTCATGTTCAACTGTGGCTTACGACCAGGAATGTGACTAAAACTCATGTCCTGTCCGCCTTAAGACCGCCTCTAACCTGTTTCAACTGTGGCTTCGACCAGGAATTGACTAAAATCGTGTTCACCCGCCCTTAAGAATCCGCTTCAAACTCATTCAACTTGGCGTAGCGACTAGGAATGTGCCTAAAACTCGTGTCCTGTCCCCCCTTAAGATATCCGCCTCTAACTCATGCTTAACTGTGGCTTAACGACCAGGAATGTGCCTAAAACTCGTGTCCTGTCCCCCTTAAGAATCCGCCTGCTACTCTGCTTAAGTGGCTTAACGACCAGGAATGTGCTAAAACTCGTTCCTGTCCCCCTTAAGAATCCGCCTCTAACTCATGCTTAAACGTGGTTACGACCAGAAATTGTCCTAACCCTCCTAGTCCGCCTCAACTCTTAAACTTGGCTTAACGCAATGTGTTAAAACTAGCTTCCCCCTAAATATTCCGCTTCCCTTAAGACATCCGCTCTAACTCATGCTTAACTGTGGCTTAACGACCAGGATGTGCTAAACTCTGTCCTGTCCCCCTTAAATATCCGCTCTAACTCATGTTCAACTGTGGCTTAACGACCAGGAATGTGACTAAAACTCGTGTCCTGTCCCCCCTTAAGATATCCGCCTGTAACTCATGTTCAACTGTGGCTTAACGACCAGGAATGTGACTAAAACTCGTGTCCTGTCCCCCCTTAAGATATCCGCCTCTTACTCATGTTCAACTGTGGCTTAACGACCAGGAATGTGCCTAAAACTCGTGTCCTGTCCCCCCTTAAGATATCCGGCTCTAACTCATGCTTAACTGTGGCTTAGCGACCAGGAATGTGACTAAAACTCGTGTCCTGTCCCCCCTTAAGATATCCGCCTGTAACTCATGCTTAACTGTGGCTTAACGACCAGGAATGTGACTAAAACTCGTGTCCTGTCCCCCCTTAAGACATCGCCCAACTCATGTTCAACTGTGGTTAACGACCAGGAATGGACTAACTCGTGTCTGTCCCCCTAAGACATCCGCTTACATGCTTAACTGTGGCTTAACGACCAGGATGTGACTAAAACTCGTGTCCTGTCCCCCCTTAAGATATCCGGCTCTAACTCATGGCCGACATGTGAACACTGACAACAAGACAATGCAGCGAAGCCCGGTGGCCGGCGATGTAGGCTCACGGCCTCCTGGGTCACAGGTCACCGGATCTCATTGTCTCCAGCAGGCGGTGTCTTTGGCCATAGATCTTCGGACTCGGCGACATAAATCGCGGACTGTTTTGCATATGTTGGTCCACTCTTCACCTTCCTTGTTGCTATAAAACAAGGAGTCGCTTTACATGAAAGAAACAGGTAGTGGGTCCAAGACCCAACTAACAATGATACACGGCGACCATCAAGATCCAAGTTAGCAACCACAACACTTGACGACTCATTTCTATCTGGCTTGGCACCTTTTTCTTAATCTAAATTAATTAATATCGAGCCCTATTTCCAACTAAGTCGGATAGGGTGTAGGAGGTTCCCACCACATTCTTGGCTCCCCGGGCTTATCGAAGCCAGCTAGCCATGCCTGACGCTTCTCCCACATCATCTATTTCTTCCTCCATCTACTTCACTTTCTTCCTCTCCACTGTCTTCTTCCTCAGGGACCTTCACCACTTTTTGCCATGTTTTTCTTTCTTCCCAAAATCTTTCCTGGTTAACCCTTTCCCAATATGTATTTGTCCTTTTCAAATCCATTGCTATTACTTCTTCGGTTCTTCCCATCTCAGTCTGGGCCTCCCTCTTCTTCTCGGTTTGTGTCCTGCGTCTTGTTCCTGTCCTTCTGCATCCTCTTCGCGTGTCCAAACCATCTCCCTCAGCCTTTTTTTCTCTATAGTATTTAGAATCTACCCACTCAGTCATATAAATGATTTTCAGGGGGAGACTAAGCCAACTGTGTAGGCCCGACAAATTACAAAGCCTATAAACCGACAGTGTTGGCTCGAGCGTTAAACGCGCGACTCTGATTCGGGAAGTCCCGGATCAAATCCCGTCGAGACCGGAAATCCTGACTGAAGGTTTTTCGTGGTTTTTCTCAGTCCTCTTAAACAGCCCTCGGACATCCCTTCACAATAATAACTGCAAAATACCTAGTTATAGTGATATGCATTTTGCATCCTCCCACGATTTTCCCCCTTCTTATATTCCTGGGTGGTATTGACTCTAGCTTCGGATAGATTCAACTAGCAAGGGTACTGGAGTAGGGTTAGCCCAAACAGAGGGTCGAAGCTACTTAGTCAACAGTTCAGTCAATAATTCTCTCTGTCGACTTTATTTTGGTGGAGTTGCCGGGTTCGTGGACTTGACAACTTTCTGAGGGGCTGAAAACTTTCACACGTGAACAACATTGCGTATGACAGCACGAAGTTCGAAACCTTAATTAAACTAGCTTTGGGAACGCTATATGATTCGAGACGAAAATGTGCGCTCATACTTTTCATACTACTCCTACATATTTTTTCTATCGATCAAAATAAATTTGTGTGCGTACTTAGAAAGTTGATAACAATCCTCGTACATGGCTTTTTTTTTTTATTTAGTCCCGTTTGGTCACAATCAATTTTTAAAATTGCAATTTTGTATGCTTTGTATATGATTGTGTGCCTCAAATCTAAAAAAGAGCTTTGCACGAGATATAGGTATATTTAGTTGTCTGTCGATGTGTGAAAACAGAACAAAAAATGTTTATTTCCCTTCGTGTAAGTAGAAGGAAAAGTACGTAAGTACTGCAGTCTCTAGACGCTGAGCGTCCGCATGAATGAATGTGTAAATAAATGAGATTATATTTTCATACAATCCAGAAATTTGGAAAAGATCCAGCTCTTCAGAGCTCAAGTTTGTGGCTCGGTGGTCGAGTCCTGTACAGCTGGAGACCCGGGTTCTATCTCCGGTCGAACTGGACTTAGTAATTTCTCGATTGTGTTCAGTAATTACTTTAAATTCCACCTACGTGATTGTTTCCTGCCTAAAGACCGATGTATCAATGTCAATTATCGCAAGTAATTAACTGAGAGGTAACTTGTAATCACCATGGCAACCAACAATCAAAAGCTTTGAAATTATTTTATTTATTTATTTAATGGTGCACTCAAATACATCATTGCTGTCATTTTACATAAAGGTAGGCCTACTATAGGATATAATAAATTTTAAATCATATAAAAATATAAAACATAATAAAACAGTACAACACAACTTAAACATTTCAGTAAACATATTATCAATAACTTGACCCATAAATCAATTGTTAATAATATAATGATAATGTACAATTAGTGATTTATAAAGCACTGTTTATAATTAATGAAAAGAACAAAACATAATAAAACAATAAAGAATAAATGTTATAAAACTTTAAGCTTAACTATCCCATTAATGATTTGTGAGATGCCGATAATTTATGATAAAAAGGCCGACATTTATTAGCAAAAATGTCAATTGATGGAGATTGTGGAAAGGAGTTGAAAGTTGTAGGAAGACGACTGAATTATTATATGAGTGAGATTTTTTAACTGGACGTTGATATAAGGTACGAGTAGGGTCCAAAGTATTGGTGGTTACTCTTCTCAGAATGTGTTTCTCAGCCAGTGTATAGGGTCCGCATGCAGTGTCAGTTGATCTCGTGTCTTCTGTCAGCGAGAAACCTACAAGATTCCAACCTCAATTGTTCCATTGTGTTCCCTCCACTCACGGAGAAGAAATTTAAATTTCCAAAATGTTTCGAATTTACATGAGTGCGATTTATTTAGTCTTCTCCTTGTTGCGAGTTTGGAACCGACTCTTCTGTACCTCACCGCCTTCTAAGAGGCTACTGGACACTCTAGTCGGCCGTGTAGACGCGGGATAACTCCACCAGTGTTGGCTGGAAAGGGAAAGGGAGGAAAGTAACCGATGCTGGTTCTGATTTCTGACCAGCATGGGACTTTCCTCCCCACATCCCCTAGGGCCTATAGTGGTGCACTATGACCTAATGGTTGACGTGCTCTTAATCTAATCAAACTAAAAAGTTAATTAAAGTCCAGTTCCTAAACTGTCGTAAGGATTTGTTATTGTTGTGAGAAGATAGGACTAAAGTGTTATTATTCTTTGGTTAACTCGCGCGTAAGAATATATTTAAAGGTTAACACTTATGCCCAGTACACATAAAGTCGTAAGGTTTAGTATAGTCGTAAGGTTTAGTCCTAGTCGTATCGTATAAGATTTTGAGGGCGTGGTTTAAAGTTTTAACAAAGAACCTCGCGTAAAGATGCGTCATTTTTTATCGAAGCTCTTTGGCATTTGGATGTGACGTCATTCGCATAAAATGTTGATAGAAACGGAAACCGGAAGTTGTCTCTCAACTGACTCTCAACATAGTAGCGCAACTGACTCGAGTAGATATCATCTCATTGGTCTGTCGTAAGTGACGTTTCCAGCTCTGATTCGCTCGTCGTAAGAATTTGTGGTTCAGTCGTAAGAAAGATGAAAATTTACATGTTTCTTAGTACTGTGACTGAGACTAAACCATGCGACGTGTTCCCTATACTTTACCATTGCTTGTCACTACGACTCAGACTACGACTGCGACTTTATGTGAACTGGGCATTAACAACAATAAAATCTTTACTACGGACTAATCAGAAGTCGATAATCCTTACGATTGACCAATCAGAAGTCGTTAATCCTTACGACAGACCAATCAGAAGTAGTTACTTTACTACGACTGGCCAATAAAATATTATTAACAAATCAGCGTCTTGGAATCGTAAAAAACAATAACAATTTCTTACGACAGAGTGGAAACCTGGTCTAATGAAAACATGGAGTGCAATCTAATGAGACGAATTGTTACAAAACTAGGGCGCTTCAACCGGTTAGGTCATATTGCGCCGCATGAGACGAATTGTTACAAAACTTATTTCATTGTTAACAGCTAGTTTTAAATTGTTTTAACCTGTAATAATGATGTGTAATATTCAATTTGTAATAATGTTACGTTTCAAACCTTATTAGTTACTTAGAAGTAAAATTGATTTAAAAAAACAACTTTTTTAGAATGAAATAAGTTGTGAAACTATCCGTTCCGTTCCATTTGCACCTAGAGCAAACTCAGGAGAACAAACAAACATTTCATACAAATCTGAACATCATTTATTAGAGAATAGACAACGTTGTTCGTAATAGCCTGCAGGTTGGCAATTTGAACAGTACAATAATTTTTGTAAAATGTAAACTTTACATCGTTTGTGCCTAATAAAAACCAATAGTGGCTCTTTAACATCATTTGTGTCTAAATGAAAAACCGATAGTGGTTTTATAAGATCATTTGAGTAAATGTTAAAATTTAGATATGCTCTATGTCATCGTTTGCGGATAAATAAAATAGTTGATTTGGGTCTGGTGGCTTTTATAAATTAATTTGAATCAAAAATCGATAGTGTTGCTTGAAAGAATTTTACGGATAGGTTAGCCTACTGTGAGTGGTATTCTAGCTTACTCATAGAATTCATGCTGTGAACGTGTGTCAGGTACTTCGTCATCTTCGTCCTCTTCTTTGGTTGGCGCGGCTGGTTTGGCTGGCTTAACCTTCTCGTCTTCGGCGTCCAGGTTCTGTGTTCGGAAACACAGGGGTGCTTGACGCCTGCGCATTATCTCCTTCTTTCCTGCCGTTCTTTCTTGTTCTGTTCTTTGAACTAGCGGACAGAAGCCGAGGACGCTGCACTCCCTTGCTTGCGAGCGACGCGCGGGAGTTAGTGTCCCGGAGAGAACTTTGGAACCCTCCCTGGATTCGTAGGACTCCAAAGAAGTGTGAGAGTCATCCTTTCGGACCTTGCTCTGTGCCGTGGGTGTGGATGAGAACTTGTTCTTCTTCGCCTTCTTCGGCGGGCTCTGTCTTCACTCTCGCGTCAACACTTGACTTTTCTTCCCAGTAGGTTCGACAGTACTTCCGCGACGCTTTCGAGGGAACTTTGGGATTCGAGGTCCCGCTTAAAACTTGACGATCCTGAGCACCCTAGAATCGTTGGAGTTTTCCTTGTGTCGGCCGACGATTCCGTCGGTCAACGTCGACGCTTGGAATTAGTCCTACTTTGCGTGGTTACGAGAACTTGACAGGTTTGGAGTAGCTGGTTGAGTCTACCGATTCTGATCGGTCACGCCGAACCTTGGAATTAGTCTTCTTTGCGGTGGTACGAGCAGACTTGACGGGTTTGGAGTAGCCGCTTGAGTCTACCGAATCTGATCGGTCACGCCGAAGCTTGGGATTAGTCTTCTTTGCGGTGGTACAAGCAGACTTGACGGGTTTGGAGGTATTTAGTATAAATCGCTTTGTGAGCGACTCGTATCCCGAAGTGGGCAACCCTCTCTTCGGAGCCGAGTATTCCCCTGCTGGCATTGCGTCTTGCGGGGACTCCTCATCATCTAGAACAGACATATTCAGGGTTTTAGTTTGTTTTGGTTGAATGGCGCGTCAAATGTTAGGTCATAATGTGCCACTCCTCTCTAGCCCAGGGGATGTGCGGAGGATATACGATGGTGGTGGACAGAATCTCAGGGGAAAAATTCTTACATTGCTGGCCAGAGCTTGCCTCTAGTTTCGGGAGTGAAATCCCCCCCTACATACCATCTGATGTGTGAGAGATGTGCTCTTTCTTCACCTTCTACGATTATCAGAGCCATGCTCAGGGCCACATCCTACCCCGGGCTCAGACGGGGGTTCATACTAGCTGACGTCTGGTGGAGGCCGGGTTAGCTGAACATTAAACTTTCTGTGGGATTGCCTCCTCCCCTACGCCTCTAGGACTATCATAGCCATGCTCAGGGCCACATCCTACCCCGGGAGAAACATGGGACCACGTGACTCTCTAGAGGGGCTTGTCGTTTCCTAGGCCTATGCAAGACAAGTATTCTGCTCACCTCGACTGGCACGGTCGTTCTCAATCATCTGCTGAAGGTTGAACCTCGTGATGGTGTAGTGGTCGTTGTTGAGGGTCATGAGACCCATGTTCACAAATAGTTCAAGGATGTCCTTCAGGTCGTTTGACTGCCTATCCGGGTCAAACCCCTGGAAACAACAAGACATAAGGGAGTAAGTCACTCCCCGGTTCACTTTGATTGTAGGCCTAAGTCGATAGAAATGAAATGTTTCAAACAAATTTAGGTTTTAGTTTAAAGGTAATTTTTCTTTTATTATCGGCGCGTCAACCGTTACGCCCCTCTAGCCTAGAGGATGTGGGGAAGACGTCCCATGCTGTTCAGAACCTGTCAGTCTTAAAGGGAGTAAATGGGGGATTCTCACGTCGTAGTCGTCATCGACTTTGTCATCGTTCGTGTTGTTATGGTGGTCGTCGAGGTGGGGTCGTCAAGGGAAGTTTGGGAGTTTACTTGGATTAAGGACGCCTCAACCGTTTGGTCATCATGCGCCACTCTAGCCTAGGGGATATGGGGAGAAAATTCCCATGCTGTTCAGAACCAGCCTTGGGTAAAGGGAGTAAATGGGGGATTCTCACGTCGTGGTCGTCATCGTGTTTGTCATCGTTCGTGTTGTTATGGTGGTCGTCGTGGTGGGGTCGTCAAAAGAAGTTTGGGAGTTAATTTGGATTAAGGATGCCTCAACTGTTAGGTCATCATGCGCCACTCTAGCCTAGGGGATGTGGGGAGAAAAGTCACATGCTGGTTAGGACAGTCACGGGGAAGAGGTCCTCGATGACGACCGCCAGAGCTCGCCTCTAGTTTCTGGAGTAATATAGAGGCCTATACTACCCTACTTTCCAGCTGATGTTTGCGTGTTTTACTTTTCCTTTTTCTTCGCCTTTTACGATTAGCAGAGCCATGCTCTGGACCAAATTCATGGCTCTGCTGATCGTAAAAGGCTAGGACATCTACCTACTAGGCCGCTTCGCGAACGCTTTTTCCAGTCGCGTTGATGGATGAGCTTTTTGGTTGAATATTTCTGTCCAACGACTACTAAATGTTTTGTTTGCGTGGGATCTCATTCAATTGCAAAAGTATTTTTGTTGAATTAGGATAATTTTTGTAAAGTAGGCTTACCTAGTATTAATTGCTATGGTAATACCGATTAACAATAGAATGTAATGTATGTTACATATCTCGAGGTCCAAAGACTTGCTTATTGTACGCATTGTAGATGATTGTAGTCAAGTTTCTATAGTAACTAGTTAATTATACACCTAAGGCTTATATTAAAACTTTTAATTCTATGAATTCTGGCTAACTTTTCCAAGGTTTTCTTTCAAAATGCACTACATTACCATTACCGTAATGTAGATGTAAAATATGAACATTGTAGCCCCACCCGTTTGGTCAGAATCAGCTCAAATATCACGAAAATATCGCATGAAAAAAACGTAAAAGTACGATAGGCCTATTTAAGAGAAATATTTCTTCGATTGTACAAAAAACGTGGCAGGTCTAAGTTCAGAGATTTCGAATGTCCAGAATGAACATGGGCCTACCTTCTCGCTCTCCATATAATCTGCAATGTCGTCCTCGGACATCGCAATGCTTGCATCTAGGCCTAGACCTACTTCTAGGGTAATGTACAGTCATGGTCATATATATATCTAGATGTCTTTAATGATACCTCTTTCACCGACCATCTCGTGGTCAACTCTTGGTGTCATTATTTATATTGCCCTGTGAACTACATTATCGATCGATGGAAGTTCCCTAGACTATTTGATGATATTAATATTATTTAGGAGGCTTTGAAAGACTCTTGGTCAACAAAATAGTCAATATCTAGAAGGCAGTCAGAAGAAAAATACAATTTTCTCAAAACAAAAGCATAAAACAAACTTTGGTGGTTTGCAAATAAGACTTGACAGCTAAGATAGAATTATTCGAAATTAACTAGAAACTAAGGCAAATATAAGTACTAAGGAACAGTCTTAATGCTATGCCTAGGCCAAGGTATCGTGATATAATGCTCTCTTTACGTTCCATGTTATATTTATTCTAGGCTTGATAGTTTCTCTGGTGAATAGAGAATTTTCCTTTGACATTATCAGCCATGTTTCTTATTTATGTCGACAATGCAGTTCACAGGGCGATATAAATAATGACACCAAGAGTTGACCACAAGATGTCGGTGAAAGAGGTATCTTTCAGACCTCTTGATTTATATATGACCCTGACTGTACATAGGCCTACCTTCTCGCTCTCCATGTAGTCTGCAATGTCCCGCAATGCTTGCATCTAGGCCTAGACCTACTTCTAGGGTAATGTACATAGGCCTACCTTTTCTGTCTCCATGTAGTCTGCAATGTCGTCCTCGGACATCGCAATGCTTGCATCTAGGCCTAGACCTACTTCTAGGGTAATGTACATAGGCCTACCTTCTCGCTCTCCATGTAGTCTGCAATGTCCCGCAATGCTTGCATCTAGACTTAGGCCTACTTATTGGCTATAATGTACATAGGCCTACCTTCTCTGTCTCCATATAATCTGCAATGTCGTCCTCGGACATCGCGATGCTCTCCAACAGAGAGTCGAGCACATCGTTCAACAAGTTCTCAGATAGACGCTCAGCTAAATCAGAGGCCGACTTCTTGTTGTAAAGTCTTGAGGCTGACATCTTATTTATCTTATTATAAACTACCTACTAAAGACGATGGTTACGAATAATAATTATTAAATACGCAAATAACGTTAACTATAATTTTTTAAACTGACTTCACTTTCTGCACGGCTACTACTGAATTTCATTCTTTAGTTTCGTATCCACAGCTACTATTCTGCCTTTGTTGTCTTCGACAGTTCAAAACTCTTTGAATGTGAAGACATTTCACTCTTGTGTGTGATTCTAGCTTCTTTGGCAGATTGATCATCGACACTCTCGAAATAGATGAGTATAAATAAATAAATAAATAAATAAATAAATAAATAAATAAATAAATAAATAAACAAATATTTAAAAAAGTAAAAAGTAATTTTTTTAAAGAAAAGTAAAAATTTCATGAATACCTAAATAAATAGAAAAATTAATCCTAATTAATTAATTAAATAAATTACTCGTATTTAGAGTGTTCTACTTTTCGTCACAATAACTGATTTTTAGTGGGATTTTCAGTGATAATCATAATTTTTATAACACGTAAGCACGTAAATTTATTCTACATTAATTAACTGTTCAACACAAATATATTATGAGCAGGAATAAGTCCGGGGTTCAAGTAAATTAATTCACTGTAATCGTTTGTATTGGGCATTGGCCTATTATACTTATCAACATAAAAATAATTTTAATCTTTTTGTGCAATGTCAGATGATCATGATTGATAAACTGACTTAGTTGATTTGTTTCACTAACATTTGGCAGATAAAAATATATTTTAAAAAATCTCTTAAACGCGCCAAGGTAAATCTATAAAATAAACATTTTTTCGGGGGCAAGCCCCCGGACCCCATTTTAAAATTCAAACATTATTCTTATACAGTTGAAGGACAAATTAATAATTTACTTTCTCTATCAACCAATAGTCTGGAAAAATACTGTGTTCTAACTGGAAAACCTGGTCAGGAAATTTGGTAACCTTAAATAAGAAGTTCCCTGTTCTAATATTTCACTCATTTCCTCTCATTCATTCTGTATCTATTGTTATTATTAGTTAGTATTCTGTATCAACGCGACTCTGATTCAGGAGGTCCCGGGTTCAAATCCCGTCGAGACCGGCATTCCTGACTGAAGGTTTTTCCGAGGATTTCCTTAGTCGTTAATGCGAATGCAAGAGATTGAGCCCTCTTAATTCTTAAACAGACCTCGGACATCCCTTCACAATTGTCCTATCCGCAACATACCTAGTTAGACACCTGAAGAGAGGCACGACTTGCACCCTGGGCAGGCTTTCCACGGAAAATTGTTAATAATTATTACTTTCGCATCTTTCTGCAAAAGAACCAGACACATAACGATAGCTGAATACAGGGTAATTTTTGCAGTTAAAAATAAACTTAGAGACCCTGAGAGGAAGTTATCAGATTTCGTAGCCTGCGTCGGTCACAGGTGATAATGAAACGGGCCACTGTCCGCCTCTGCGCCATTATCTGGAACTCACTACGACATTATAAGAAACACACACCGCCTCTTATTTGACATTATCTAACCTAACACCACACAGACTTCAGTCCTAGTCGGCCCTCTCCTTTGTTTGCCAAACGTCCCTAACAAATTGCGTCACGCCACATTTAGACATTCTTTTGCATTTATTTTATTGCCCTTGCTAATCCTCCCAGACGCACAGACCGGCCGGCGATACAGTGGAGGTATTCGCCCTGACACTTCCAAGTATTCCAAGGAGAAAAACTAGCGGAGTTATGATTGTCTTTGTTGTTGTCATGTTGCCGCTATGGTAGTGCCGGTCATCTGGGGGAGATAAGGGGTCAAAGTCCACGGAACAATATAGTCGTTAGAGGGTGACCCCACTTCTACGGTGACCCAAAGCACAAACAGATTCTATCGCTTTATCAGAAGTGGATGGAAATAAATTCAAGTTTCTTTACCTCTTTGTGAATCTTAAAGACAGAAGAGGTATTTCGGGTGAAAAGGAAGTAAATTTTCGATTTTTAATGCCAAAAAGGATGAAATTAAGAATAATGATAATTGACCATTAAAGAGGGGTTGCTGATCTTGGCCCAACTCAAATGCGCGCTCAGGTGTTGACGATTGAAGCTGAACGGTTGGATATATCATTACCAAATTATGCTTGAATGTTAAAAGAGTTCATTTATATTGATATCCACATTGGTTGCCAATAATTAGCCTGAAAAATGAATGCGAGACGTAAATTCCAAAACGTTAAATCGATATTGAAAACATGGATTTCAAATTTGGAAATTCCCACCAAACCGTTTATATTACGACTAGGAAAACGCTTAAGTCCCGCCGCGTTGTTGGATGAGCGTAATTGGTGCATTGAGCTGCCATGTGTTATGTGACTTTTCTTTTGTTCTGTGGTAAAATCATTATTAAATTGAAATTTTTTAAATTAAATTAAATAAAATAAAAAAGAAACTTTATTCATTTAATTTTTTTTAATTAATCGTAATTGTTTAAAAAAAATCGTAAAATTGAAATTTTTATTAGAAATAATTTCTCGATTGCGCTCAAATTTAACAGTAATATATTAATTTATAAAATTAAGGTTCTGCGAAAAATCATTTCAATCGGATAAAGCATGTAGGTGTTATAAGACAAAGAATTGTTTTAAAAAAGAAAAAACCGTAAAATTTCGATTTTTATGATAAATATTTTTTCAATTGCGCTCAAATTTCACAAGAATATCTTAATTCATAAAATAAAGGTTCTGTGCAAAAATCATTAAAATCGGATAAAGCATGTAGGTGTTATAAGTCGAGGAAATTTTTTAAAAATCGAAAAAAATCGTAAAATTGCGATTTTCATGAGAAAAAAATTTCCGATTGCGCTCAAAAACGTGGCAGTTCTAAGTTCAGAGATTTCGAATGCCTCCATAAAATTTCATCGTAATTGGAGTATCGGTTTAGCCGGAATCGTGTGGACAAACAGACAAAAATACAAAAAGAAAAAAAAAAGAAAAAAAAAAAACATTCCGGATTTTTTTCTCCAGTGTAGTAGAATGGAATCTTCGCTTCGCTCGCTACGCTCGCTACGCTCATCCAATAAAAACAAAATAATTGTGCGCGTTCACATTGATTTAAACGTTGATATCCGGCAATGAAAATTTGTGTTAAAAAATCTGTAAACTTGGAAATAATTCCCAAAGTTCACCAAAATTGAGAAAATTATGCAGGTTTACGATTTTTTAATTCAAAATCGATTAATTATTCTAAAAATACGCGTACTGGATCCCATAGATTGATCCTTTATTACCGTTGTGAAATAGGATACCGATGTTTTAACCGTTTACCCGAAAAACGATGAAAGCTGAGCGTCGGCAGGTATTTGGGGGGGAAATAAAAGTCAATTTTGTGTTGTTATGCCAAAAAGGTTGAAATTAGTGGTAAAAATAATTGACCATTAAGTTGAAAGATGAAAGCTCTAGATCTGTTTTCCTCCTGATATTTTTATAAGATTCTACATCCTCTCCAACAGTTGCAATTAACTACGTCAAAACAGTAAGCAACCCAACCTTAGTTCCAACTATACTCAACAGGTTGTGCTCAGTTCAGCCAACCGCTCGGCACAACGTTAATGTCGGAGTTGAAACCTGCGCGGCCAACACACTCACAACACACGTTGTGTTTAACTGCCACTCAAGTGATATAATAACGATCAACATTCCAGCGATGTAGTAAATAAGTTTTATGGTCAGCTCCCGTTTTAGTGGCAAGTCTGTCTGACTTTGCAACATGGAAGTAATGTGCAGCTTATTACAGAGAAGAAATAATTGACTGTGCGATACAAACAAGTGCAACTTTCTTTCCTCAAAACTCTTCTCTAATTTAATAAAATTTAACTAGTATTTTACTCCTTTATCGAAATAGATATTATCGGAAGTAATAGATAGCTATAAGATTTAAGACTGATGGACGAACTATGGCTATATGCAGGTTTTAAATGCGGAATACGAGGGTTTACTGTGGAACGCTTTTGGGCCAGTAATGTTCGCCCCAAAGATTTTAATTTTGAGTAAAATTTTGTGTACGAGAATGCGGCTAGTCTCTATCAGAGTACATTGTCGCAATGTAACTTATTTGTCGTAATAATTGGCAGTATGTGTCACAAGAAAGCCAACAATATATACCCAGTCTGTTGACTGTCACAACAATGTACTCAACTCCACCTTTTGAAACAAGCCTCATCGCAAGCAGTCATCAGTCAGTCATGGCTGACTGACTGACTGACTGACTGACTGACTGACTGACTGACTGACTGACTGACTGACTGACTGACTGACTGACTGACTGACTGACTGACTGACTGACTGACTGACTGACTGACTGACTGACTGACTGACTGACTGGCTGGCTGACTCACTGACTCTTACAGTTTCTTCAGCCGGAATCAAGCCTCATCGCAAGACTAGAACTTTGACTGATGACATCCATATTCATTAGTTGATTTGAGCGACGAATCAAACTCAGCTCTAATCTTGGACTCGCCCTTTAGATGGGATGTATGACAGATACGTAATAACAGCAATCATCTCGTATCATCGCTTGTAATGAGGATGAGTACACGCCTTCATAATGCTTGGGGCGAGTCGGTGCAGTTAGAGTAGCTCAGTGTTAGCTGGTGTGACACTAGGGTAGAAGATCTTACTTACTTCCAAAGTAAGATTAAACATATGACCTCGTATTGACATGCGATTCTCTTCATTGCCCTTCGTCAAGAATCATACAGAAAAATTTTGGTTACCCTAGGGATACAGGGAGCGCAGATAGCCTCCGCCAAAGTTTGATTACACAAATATACTCGGCACCTTATCCAAAAGACTTGAATGCGGGGACAAGCCGCAGACGTGGTCGAAAGTTTTGTTCCTATTCGATTCGATGAGTGGTGATAGATGACGATGAAACGCATGTCATAAGCGGGATTCGAACTCCCGCGTAGAGCCATACGCTTCGAACTTGCGCCCTAATCATATGTGCTGTTACGGCGATCTTTAATCCTTATTATGCTTGTTTTCCGATATTATGATAAATTATTTAATTAATTAATTCTTATTTAGAGTATACCCACTCAGTCTTTGATATAACCAGTAAGTGAATCTTCAATACATTATGTTCTGTCTTGAGTTGGAGAGTGGATGTCTGTCTTGTAAGTAGCTTGTTGACTGTTGCTGCCTGCACACATTACCCTCTTGGCTTGAAATAGAAGGTGATGCTCACTGCTCAGTGCACACCCGACCTGACGTCATCTTCTCGGTGCATCCGAGTGCAGAGTGCAGAAACATGCGGGGATCTCTGACGGCGCTCTCTAGAGTCTAGAGTCTCAACCTCTCTGTCTTCAACATTTGGACACCTCCCAAATGTTACGCCGACACTCTCCCCTCCCTCCATCACTGTAGCTCTACACTCCTTGCATCATTAGGTTTGTTCTTTTGTCCACCTCAAATAATTGTGGTAATTACACCTAGGTGTAAAATACAGAATCAGAAATGGGGTTAAAAGGTGTAATGTTTCACGGGTGGACAAAAGAACGATTTTGTTGTCAGCTGCCATTCAATTCAAACACTTTCAGAAGATCTCACTCAATAACACAGCTTTGTGCATTTTCTACACTTCTATTCCATATTATTTTATTATTAGCAGTTTTATCTTCTATTTATTAAACAATCGCACATTATAACGTAGTTACTTTTGAAATTGGTGCAAATTTCTATAGCTACACCTTTTACACCTCCTCAAGAGGCAGGTGCAAAAAGTGTAAAAGTTGTAATTACCAACTGGACAAAAGAACACGTCTTTGGAAGAAATACTGTAATTACACCTGGACAAAAGAACGCTTATTTCTTCAAAGGTGCAAAAGGTGTAAAAATTGATGGACAAAAGAACAAACCTATAGTGTACGACTGGGAGATATTTGAAACAAAAATCAAATTCCAGACGAAATGTATTCTCATACTTTTACGACTACATTTTACATCGACCAAGATAACGTTTTTTGCATACTCAGAAAGGTGGAACCAATTCTCGTACATGGCTATTTTAGGCACCGTTTGGTCATACACAATTTTTAAATATTGGACAAAAATTACAATATTTTGTAGGCTTTGAGGTCTCGCATGAAAAAACATGTGACATTTTGGGGGAAAGGGCTATGAACGAGAAATATGTATTTAGTTATCTGTCCAAGGGTGAAAACAGAACAAGGAAATGTTGATGTATCAGGAAAACAGGAAAGTGCTGCAGTCTAGAACCCCGGAACAGACGAAAGACACTCGTTTGTTCCAAGGTCAGTCTGGGTTGTTAAAACAAAGTTCAAGATAAAGTTTTGCGAGAAATGGTACAACTCTGCAAACCAAGTGTTGCAATGAATGATCTTTGTATGTGATCCATATGAATTTCTTCGGAAGTTGCGTAATGTGTGATATCAACTAATCAGTTCAATCTGAAAATCATAAATCAATTGTTATCAGTGAGTACTGAGAACTAGGAATTTATAAAATTTTGAATTCATTATCAATAAAAATGACCAGCAGCAAACACATGTTTTATAATGTATCATCTACTAGAAATGACTAAATCGTACTCAGCACCTCCATCAAGAAAACCCAATGTTGTGTATGAATGTAGTTGTGTTTTCCTCTTCTTCCATCTGTCAGTGAAGTGTAGCTTTTCAGCTTTTAAACATTTATATTATTAAGTTGGTTCCAAAGTCTAACAAAATGTTCACTTCCGGCCAATGTTTGCGAAATGTATTTTTAGCAAACGGGAACGTGTTTGGGGAAACAAGTTAAATACACGATGATAAGGATAATCTTCCCGAGTAGGCCAAAAGAAAATTAGCTTGATCGGTGAAGTACGGTCTAGTTCGAAAAGTACGAACGCTTTTGTTTTTCTATAATTGTGGTGTTTTCGTGCTATAGATTTCAAACTTCGTCCAGTTGTACACAATACTTTTAATCTTTCAGGCGCGATGGTTACCGATGTTGACGACCTCAAACTGGTTGATTTTGTGTTCATTTATGCATGTTGACTATCAAGAACAACCACCTTACTACGGAAAATACAGACTTCCCTGATACTACAGTTTTATCTCCTAATTTATACAGTGCTTGGCAGAGATTTAATGTACAATGCAAAATAGCAAAGTGTAAAAAATTGATAAATCGGTCAGTTTTTTAAATGTCCCGTAACTTTGGTTAATTCATTACTAGAGATAGTTGAGACAAAATTGAAAAACAAATTGTAGTCAAGAGGAAAAAATCATATTTTTCAAAAATTTTACTCAAAAAAAATTGTAACTGTATAATAGTGCATTATAGTGTATAATGTAACTGTAACTTTGTAATTTCTAATTCACAACCATTTCAAATGTAGCAAATATTTGCAAAATTTTGACTAAAAACTTTTTTTTAGAGGAATTTTATCAAATGATTAATTTTTGGGAAAAATTGAACAAGTCGTGCAACAAAGAGTTGAACAACTCACATTATCATGCATGTAACCACCCAGGCTGGCAACTGGCAACTAGATACAGGCAACATGGCGACTTCTATGTAAACGTCTCTCAAGGAAGATGCGCAAGGTTTCCAACTATTATGAGTGTTTTGCTATTTCGGGAGCGGAGGAGGAAATTGGGCCACAGAAGTAGGGCCCATCTGAAAACATCGCTCCGCCCGTCACGTTTGAGTGGAGGTTGAAACTATTCAAGGGAGCGGTCTCGTAAATGTCACTTGATATTCACATAACATGAGGTAAAGGTTGAACTTATCTAACGTTTGATGCTAAGAACACATATTATCATGATCTTGCTTCTTAGACAAAACCATTCACTGACAAGAGTGAAGGCACACTTGAGTGAAGTACATTCGTTATTTATATGAGTCTAGTACAGCACAGGTACTATTTTACATAGACGATGTTATATAACTAGGAAAACGCTTAAGTCCCGCCGCGTTGTTGGATGAGCGTAATTGGTGAATTGAGCTGCCATGTGTTTTGCGGATTTTCTGTTGTTCTGTGAAAAAATCAGAACTTTGTTGAAATTTTTTTAAATTAAATCAAATTAAATAAAAAATTAACTTTTTTTTTTTTAATTAATCCTAATTTTAAAAAAGAAAAAAATCGTAATATTGAAATTTTCATAAGAAATAATTATTCGATTACGCACAAATTTTACACGAATATATTAATTCTTAAAATTAAGGTTCTGTGAAAAAATCATTATAATCGGATAAAGCATGTATAGGTGTTATAAGCAGAAGAAATTAAAAAATCGTAAAATTGCGATTTTCATGAGAAATAATTATTTGATTACGCTCAAATTTCACACGAATATATCAATTCATAAAATTAAGGTTCTGTGAAAAAATCATTACAATCGAATAAAGCATGTAGGAGTTATAAGTCGAAGAAATTTTTAAAAAATCGAAAAAAATCGTAAAATTGCGATTTTCATGAGAAATAATTTTTCGATTGCGCTCAAAAACGTGGCAGTTCTTAGTTCAGAGATTTCGAAGGCCTCCATAAAATTTCATCGCAATCGGAGCATCGGTTTAGCCGGAATCGTGTTAACAGACAGACAAAAATACAGAAAGAAAAAAAAAAAAAAAAAAAAAAAAAAAAACATTCCGGATTTTTTTCTCCAGTGTAGTGAAATGGAATCTTCGCTTCGCTCGCTACGCTCGCTACGCTCAAAAAAATCCAATTAAAAAAATAAAAAATAAACTTAATTTTTTAATTAATCGTAATTTAAAAAAAAAGAAAAAATCGTAAAATTGCAATTTTCATAAGAAATAATTATTCGATTGCGCTCAAATTTAACACGAATATATTAATTCATGAAATTAAGGTTATTGGATGAGCGTAGCGAGCGAAGCGAAGATTCCATTTCACTACACTGGAGAAAAAAATCCGGAATGTTTTTTTTTCTTTCTTTCTTTCTTTCTTTTTTTTTGTTTTTTGGCTGTCTGTTAACACGATTCCGGCTAAACCGATACTCCGATTGCGATGAAATTTTATGGATGCCTTCGAAATCTCTGAACTAAGAACTGCCACCTTTTTGAGCGCAATCAAAAAATTATTTCTCATGAAAATCGCAATTTTACGATTTTTTTCGATTTTTTAAAAATTTCTTCGGCTTATAACACCTACATGCTTTATCCGATTTTAATGATTTTTTCACAGAACCTTAATTTTAAGAATTAATATATTCGTGTAAAATTTGTGCGCAATCGAATAATTATTTCTTATGAAAATTTCAATATTACGATTTTTTCCTTTTCTTAAATTACAATTAATTTAAAAAAATTAGTTAATTTTTTATTTAATTTGATTTAATTTTTAAAAAAAAATCAACAAAGTTCTGATTTTTTCACAGAACAACAGAAGATCCGCATAACACATGGCAGCTCAATGCACCAATTACGCTCATCCAACAACGCGGCGGGACTTAAGCGTTTTCCTAGTGTAAAAAAATCATTACAATCGGATAAAGCATGTAGGTGTTAAAGGTCAAAGAATTGTTTAAAAAAAGAAAAAAAACGTAAAATTACGATTTTCATCAGAAATAATTTTTCGATTACGCTCAAATTTCACACGAATTTCGATTACGCTCAAATTTCACACGAATATCTTAATTCATAAAATTAAGGTTCTGTGAAAAATTACTAGGAAAACGCTTAAGTCCCGCCGCGTTGTTGGATGAGCGTAATTGGTGAATTGAGCTGCCATGTGTTTTGCGGATTTTCTGTTGTTCTGTGAAAAAATCAGAACTTTGTTGAATTTTTTTAAAATTAAATCAAATTAAATAAAAAATTAACTTATTTTTTTTAATTAATCGTAATTTTAAAAAAGGAAAAAATCGTAATATTGAAATTTTCATAAGAAATAATTATTTGATTACGCACAAATTTTACACGAATATATTAATTCTTAAAATTAAGGTTCTGTGAAAAAATCATTATAATCGGATAAAGCATGTAGGTGTTATAAGCAGAAGAAATTAAAAAAATCGTAAAATTGCGATTTTCATGAGAAATAATTTTTCGATTGCGCTCAAAAACGTGGCAGTTCTTAGTTCAGAGATTTCGAAGGCCTCCATAAAATTTCATCGCAATCGGAGTATCGGTTTAGCCGGAATCGTGTTAACAGACAGACAAAAATACAGAAAAAAAAAAAAAAAAAAAAAAAAACATTCCGGATTTTTTTCTCCAGTGTAGTGAAATGGAATCTTCGCTTCGCTCGCTACGCTCGCTACGCTCATCCAATAAATAAAAATAAAAATTACGTTATTATACCTACGAATTTACAAATAATTATATGGTGATGAACAATAAATAAATACGTCAAAATTATGAGTGCAACAAAACATGAGAGTAAATAACGCGGCTATTACATAGCACTCTTACTGATATTTTGAAAGTCAAAGGAAAAGGGCTTAAAGTTGGTTGGATGAAAGATGAACTTTAAGAAAAAAGAAGAAAAAAGAACTAAAAAAAATTCCGAAGATTCATATAACACTCCCGTAGGAGAAAATGTTTATAATATGGACATCAATCCTGGAATTGTAAAGTAAAAACCAATACACCCGAGGACTACTTTGTCCTAGATTTACCCCTTTATTGAGTTAACCCTCTTGGAGTCAGAATAGCTGACAAACTTCAGAGAGTCTCGTCACCATCTCAGAGTTTCCCGCTGACGATCTAACTATTTTTGTATTTTTTTAGAATCAGCTGATCATTAAAATATATTTGTGTACCGTGATATATTTTTGAAACGCGGAAATAATCAATCTATTAACGAGACTACGAATTAAAAGTGATGAATTACTCCGTTTAATCGACCACTATTGAATCCAAAAATATATTTTTAAGGAAGTCGTCTCAATTTTTGTGGTTAAAATATTGCAGGTGCATTACTAGAAGACGCGTAGTTTGCATGTTAGCTGCTCATAAACCACTCGCTCACCGCCACGCGATCAAGGTCAGCTCTGCTACTCTAATCATTCTGCCAATATCTCACCCCGCGCTAAGTAATCCGTATATCCTGTTCCCTCTCTTAGTCTAAGTGTGTTCGCAAAGTGAGCTGGGCTAGATTGAGCTCGTTTTCGATAATTTGAATTTCTTCTCACGATTATCATTTATCTTAAATATTTCCGTGGCGTGTCAGATAAATGAGAGGGGTATCACACCCGATAGAGGTAGGTAACCCACTCATCACACGAAGACGCTGATGCGGGAGGTCGCAACTTCGATACCCGCCACCGACCAATATTTCTGATGGGGATTTCTTAAATTTTTACCTCACTTGCATACTTGGGTAACAATAGCATTTGCGTTTTAAATACTTCGAATTTATTCTCCAATTTTGAGAAATATTTGCATTTTGTAGCATAATTCATTTATGAAACGTGAACTTAGCTCTCCGTCTCAATTTACATGCCATATGCCTAAGTTGTTTCATAAAATCATGTTCATAGGTAAGTGATCTATCTATAATGTCATCAATTACAATTTTAGGATAACAGACATCTTAATTTTTTGCATATCAGGCCTTCCTACCACCTGTAATCTTTGATATGACTGCATTAATTGGCTCTTGCTATATTCCAAGTGCCCCATTTTGATTGGCGCAATAATGCAAAGCTGAAATAAGTATGTCTGTATTGCCGTCAAGACCTGGCCACGAAGTTATACAAGATAGTGCATTTAAAAAATGGTTGCCTGTTAAAATAACGCTCATCTTTTTTTCTAGATATTTTTGTTTCGTTTGTTCTTGACTTTTCATCTAAATGATACATAGCTCTTTCGATGAATCTAACTGTCGTCATTTTCCAAGATGGCTGCTTAGTTATATCTACTGATTTTCAAATATGGCTGTCTGTCTCTAACGAATGATATTTTAATGTGGCTGCCTGGAAGTAGTCGCCTACTTCTGTACACGAAGATCAAATTATGTTCGTGTCACCTTTTTCCAAGATGGCCTCTTGTACCAACTGGTTCTCCAAGATGGCCCCTTGTATCAACTGGTTCTCCAAGATGGCCTCTTGTATCAACTGGTTCTCCAAGATGGCCGCTTGTATCAACTGGTTCTCCAAGATGGCCGCCTCTATCAACTGGTTCTCCAAGATGGCCGCCTCTAACGCTTGTGTTTTGTTTCTTGTTCCAGGCCTGCGCGCCCCGCTACGTATGGTTCGCAACCAGGCTGGACCAGAGAGAACCTGTGGGAACCTGCTACATCGCCAGGAATTCGTTTTCGGATTACTCTGAATATTCCCCATGCAGAACACGTAAGTTCACCTTTTACTTTAGCTGCCATCTTGAATCATACATTGTCGATATTTCTCGCGTAGGTTTATGAGTTATTTTGTTGACATATGAAGTAAACAAAAGTCTTCGGTTCTCGGTAAGCGGTTCTCACTCGAACACCGAAATTAAGCAACCTTCAGGAGTGGTCAGGGGTAGAGTGGGCACCAGCTCTGCCCTGAAACACACGTATACCGCTGGTTAGAGCAGATGAAGGGTTCGAGAGCTAGTGTAACGGCTTCGTTCTCCTCGACGTCTGCTCGGCAGTCCGGGTTAGTGGAGGAACCTATATGACTGTCAAGTTACACCGTCCTTTCGGATGGGACGTTAAGCCGTTGGTCCCCTTCCCCTTGGTATATTTTGACTGTAAGCTTGTTGTAACTAGGAAAACGCTTAAGTCCCGCCGCGTTGTTGGATGAGCGTAATTGGTGCATTGAGCTGCCATGTGTTATGCGGATTTTCTGTTGTTCTGTGAAAAAATTATTACTAAATTGAAGATTTTTTTAAAATTAAATTAAATTTAAAAAAAATTAACTTAAATTTTAATTTTTTTTAATTAATCGCAATTTTAAAAAGGAAAAAAATCGTAATATTGAAATTTTGATAAGAAATAATTATTCGATTGCGCACAAATTTTACACGAATTTATTAATTTATAAAATTAAGGTTCTGTGAAAAAATCATTACAATAGGATAAAACATGTAGGTGTTATAAGCCAAAGAAATTTAAAAAATCGAAAAAAGTCGTAAAATTGCGATTTTCGTAAAAAATAGTTTTTTGATAACGCTCAAATTTCACATGAATATATCAATTCATGAAATAAAGGTTCTGTGAAAAAATCATTACAATCGGACAAAGCATGTAGGTGTTGTAAGTCGAAGAAATTTTTAAAAAATTGAAAAAAATCGTAAAATTGCGATTTTCATGATAAATAATTTTTCGATTGTGCTCAAAAACGTGGCAGTTCTAAGTTCAGAGATTTCGAAGACCTCCATAAAATTTCATCGTAATCGGAGTATCGGTTTAGCCGGAATCGTGTTAACAAACAGACAAAAATACAGAAAAAAAAAACATTCCGGATTTTTTTCTCCAGTGTAGTGAAATGGA
Organism: Sweltsa coloradensis; assembly: GCA_024449915.1. Lineage (NCBI taxonomy): Eukaryota > Metazoa > Arthropoda > Insecta > Plecoptera > Chloroperlidae > Sweltsa > Sweltsa coloradensis. The sequence continues at coordinate 119,459 of JAMZAV010001957.1, read as the reverse complement.
ATCTTCGCTTCGCTCGCTACGCTCATCCAATAAGCTATGTGCCGGTACCGGGTTTCCCCCCCCCCCTCTCCCTTATTCATCATCATACATTACCGATCACTCTAAAATGGCAGAAAATTCTTTTAAAAATACATAAATATATATTTACATCAAGCACTTTTAATGCAACAAGGCCCTATATTTTAGTGTTCGCACAGTACCACCTATAAGCGCTTTGGTACCAAAAAATACACAATGTGGGATTTGGAGAGTACTAACTTCTAAGTAAGTTTAGGTACATAATGGGTTCGCATCAACCATTCGGAATCATGCACCGAAAATCCACTTCGTAAGTAGACCATGGTATACTTCTAATCTTTTTTCACACATATTTTTTGTATTCTTCAATTTAGGAATTAATCTGAACTCGCTGGTTGCACCGATCAGGCTAAATGATCACAGCATCACGTGCCCCGATCAATCATATTCGTTTTTGTTTGTTTTTTAGTTTAGATTTTAGTTTTAAAATAGTCTCCTCTTCTTCTGCCAAACATATATAATTACACATTTGTACGGTACATTGTCATTTTGAATAAGTTAAAATATAGGCAGGCCTTTGTCTGATAAATATCAAAATCTCCCTCTCTCACATTAATTTTATTCAATGTTTCTCTCCTTTCCAAACACGGATATTAAGCAAAACCAAATGTCCAGACCCCGCGTTGCGTGCCCCCCCCCCCCCCCCCCCCTCCCCCCGGCAACGCACAAGGAAAGACATCAGCGACCTAGATATCAAATGTCAGCCGCTGATGACAAATACCAAACAACTTAACCTGGTGGAAATTTTAATACTTTTCGCATTTGGAGTATTCGCAAAAGCCCTTAAAACGACAAATCCATGGGCGTTCATAGCATAAACAAAATATAGATGATTCGCCATTAATCGGTATTTGAGAGTTTCATTTGACGACACGACATGACTTTATCTAACTACATTTTAATTAGGTGCATTTTATTGAAGATTCCTCAATGCTTCAGGTAGTGCCAATCAATCGACTAAGGAATTGTATTGTTATAATTCACGTTTTACCAAGAAAACAAAGAAAATGAAGCTTTTTTAAACAATACAAAGATGAGACCCTGTAAAAGTAGATCTACGGCCTATGACAAGTGGTTGACAAAAAGTATTTTTTAACATTATTGATAGAATTATAATCTATAAATCCGATACATCGACCTTCTGTAGTTATGGTATACTCTTTTTAGCCAGTGTAGGCGATAAAACATGCATAATTTCTTCCTGTAAAATTACCCCCCCCCCCCCCCCCCCCCCCCCCTAAAAGTGTGTACAAACTGTGCCACCACAGCCCTTCTGAAACTCGCGTTCTAAATGTAGCCATCACTGATTGTTTGATGGATGGATCCACGTGTGCTGTGAACTATTTTATTAATTGCGAGCAATCTTCCCGAGCTAATTGATAGTAAACTAAGCTTTAGTGTCTGTGTGTTATACCGTGGGCTCGCCCCTCGTTTCAACCGGTGGTAATAAAGCTCTGTGACGTAGCCGACCTCTTGTTGTTTGAGCGAAGCGGCTTGTTGTAAAGTTAATGTGCTTCGCCCCTCATTAATGTTGAAGGTTATAGCTCGGTGTGGACTCGTGTTAATTAGTGGACTAAGCCAAGGAGAAAGGACCCCGCCTATCTTGTAATGATCTCTCACGGGGGAGGAAGACCGAACTGTGTGACGGAAACATGACTCGTGAGCGAAAATTTAAGTGAGCGAATGCTCTGGTGCGCGAATGTTCAAGTGAGCGAATAGTCCAATGCGCGAATGGACTGTGAGCGAATAGTCATGTGCGCGAATGTTCGAGTGAGTGAATATTTAAGTGCGCGAATATTCTGGTGGGCTTTTCGCTCACTATAGAAAGTTCGCGCACTTAAATGTTTGCTCACTTTCCATACTGCCCTGTGTGACTTGTTGGTGGCAGAACTTCACCCGCGTCAGGCTATAAGGCCGGGAGAATTATTAAAATTGCATGAAGATCTTTGGTTGGTTATCGCTCACTCGTCGATTGCCTCGGCCTACAGATTTGGCTTGGTCGCTTTAATTAATGTCCTCCACTGAAAATCAGTTAAAAGACTGAGTGGGTATACTAGAAAAAAAACGATTTTTTTTTTTTTTTATTATTTACGTACCCAAAGGAGCGAAGTCAGATCATGGAAGAAGAATACAAAAGGAAAATTATATTCAATGTGTGTTGTCTTTTAAACCGTTGGTCCCCTTGGTAAAGTTTTCGAAAGGAGTAGGCTACGTGCCGGTACCGGGTTTCCCCTCCTCCCTTATGTTCATGCTTAATCTTCATCTATCGCTACTTATCGTCTCGAATATCCAAAGTGCATAATGTGAGACGTTAAAACATATCCAATCCAATTTTGCTGGAGGTGCCGAGAGTCAGGGGCGAGATTCGAATCTCTGACCTCTCGAATCAGATTCTTGTGTGTCACGCATTACTTCTGTCGGCAGCCATGCCGGGGTATACTCAGGCTACTGTGTCAGGGTGCTATGTTTTCATACGCAAGGCAAGGGAGAAATATTATATAATTAGGATTGGCACGCATTTTTAACTAGGTGCGCCCTTCCTCTACAAGATATTTTCACGGCCAGGGTGCCGCTCTGACTCGCCCGGTACGATGCGTCTCCGTGAGGGTGTATGTCAGGGTGCTATACCAAGGTATCCTCAGAGTGGGTCGGCGGAAGTGAAGCGACACAAACTAATGGCAGAGTTAATGAGCAGGAACTGAGGCCGTCTCGTCTCGTGTTACTAGCGGCGTGACCTGGTCGCCGACTTCTTGGTCCTACCCTGTGTGGGGGGGGGGGGGGGGGGTACCTGGGCCTACCCTGGGAACCAGCCGCGGCAGGGAACAACAAGGACACAAAGGAGCGGATACTAATTAATTAGGTCTTGTCCCACCCCACCCACCCACCCCTCCCAAGAACACATTCTGTGCAGTGCTGTCGAGTCTAGAAAACTTGGAGTCAACTTGACGTTTCGAATCATTTTTATGTTTATTTTGTATTTAAGATGAGATAAACGAACTCTTATCATACGGGGCCGTCATCATCGAGGTTCAAAAGGTGTTTGGAGGATATGGATTTTGATGAAAAATCCTCGGGAAATTACGATGAAAATAACGTAAAGTAAAGTAAAGTAAAGTAAATTGTATTTAGAGTCTATCCACTCAGTTATAAAACTGATTTTCAGTGGAGGACTTTATTTTTATTTTTGATTTTTGATTGATTGATTGGTTGATTGATTGATACGGCTACAAGTTGTTATTATAGGTACTTGCCACCATGTAAACAACATATTTGCAAGGTAAGTAGGGCCTCTTTTTATTTTTTTTATTTTTTTTATTTAACGTCTATCCTATTCAGTTTAAAAACTGATTTACAAAGACGCTTTGGACCTGCGCCCTAATCGTGTGTGCTACGTAATGCCACCGCGGATGGCCAATATCCAAGAATCTACTCGTCATTAGTATGTGTCGCGCGGTTCCCTCAAACAGTGGCCCTCCGTTCTCCTTCTAATTTGTGTGACATTGACAATCTACCGCGTACGAGACAAGACGAACCCTTCCATACAAAACACACGAAACACGAGCCGCATTACTATTCCACTCGTGCGCAGCTTTACGAGCTACTCCGAAGGTTAACGACGAGTCCCGAGTGATTGACGATGTCGTCCAGATGTCCCCCGGGGGCTTCCCCGCCTCCACCACGGGTCACTTCCGGTTGACGTTTCCGTCCCTCGCTCACGGCCTTGTCCGACGCGTTGTTGTTCTTGTCTCGGGGGTTGAGATGCTTCACATTGTGCCTGGCTTGACCTGGGAGTATCATATCTATATAGGGTGCGTCTGAGAGAGACTAGTGCGCGAGTCTGATTGACGAGTCGGAAGGGACGTCACGTAGTTGGTGTCCAATCCAAATGTCGCTAGTACTCTATAAAATTTAAATTAAAAAATGGACCCGGAGCCCGGGGGGGGGGCAGAATTGCACTTGCCCCCCATGCGAAATCAAGTGGGGTGGCAAAACTATAGTTTTGCACTCACCCCCCCCCCCCCGACCCCCACCCCCATTTCCACAATATCAAGCAAGAGCATTTTTGAAGTGGCAAGATTTTGCAAACTTGAAATTGAAATTTTGGAAACACAATTTTATAACTTATCATCAACGAAAGCACGATTAAATCTAGTAAAATGCCACCCCTATGCAATGTTAAAAATAAAAATAATTCTTGGGCAATGCGTCCCAGACCCGCAAGCTAGTGTAGGGGTAGTGTGTTTGAGTGTTGAGCTAGACATTTTTTTAATGCCCCCCCCCCCCCCCCGCTATTAAATGCAATTCCGTCTCCACTGTCTAGTAGGCTTGTGTCGCCTATGCTTACAAGATAGCGGGAGCCAAGTAAATATTGTATAGTATATAACAAAGATTAGTCATGACTAATCTTTGGTATAAGTTAAATATATAGATATTCTGTGCAATTTCTTGTTTGTACATAATTCACAATAATATGTTAATTTTTTATCATTTGCAAGTATTAAATGGTGTACAAGCTAACTAAGATTTTAATACCTATTTTTACTTCATAACCTTACTTTTACTTGTTGGTTGTTGTAGGATGTCCAAACCTGCTACCTGCTATAAAGTAGGCGAGCTGTAAGCAGCAGCAGGTGAAAATACGTTTCAGACACACCCTTGGTCGTAGTAAAGACCTGACTTAGTTTTATTTATGGCCTGTTTCATTCAAGATCAGATTCCTTTGTGTGAGATTTACTGGTGGTAGTTTTTCATGCTCTGGCGTTGTGTTTATCATGTTGGCAGCACGTGTAGCGCGTCCCTCGACACCTGTCATGTTGGTAGCACGTGTTTCAATGTCTTTCAGCAACTGTGCACCCTTTGGTCTAAGCTTGGGTGCTCATGAACCCTCCTCTCTCTTCTTCTGACTTTTATAAATCTATTAGTACTTGTTGGTTTATTTTACATGCTGGTTGGAAATTATTCTCTATATTAGCATCACTCTTGTCCGTCTGTCTGTCTGTCTATCTGTCTGTCTGTCTGTCTACCCGTCTGTATGTTCGTTTATTACGCCTCATGATAGAAAACGAACATGACATTCGATTGACATGCGTTTTTTGTTGTCAATCCAAAGGATGATACAGAATGTTTCAGATTTAGATAACCTAGATGGTAAAGGTAAGTCCCCCCCCCCCCCCCCCCTTCCCCAGAATGTTTGCAAATTCATGACCCAGCACCTACAGTATTACCGAATGGACAATAAGTCGAGGAAAATCTTGAAATAAATTTCAGTGAGAATTGCCGGTGGTTGGTCATGGTTGGCCCTAAAGAGTAGTACTTTTGAAACGTAATTTGAACTGTTTATTATTTAAACCAGTTCTTAATAACATAATAGTGTGTCTCATAATACACTGTTGTAAGCACAGATAATAGAGTACACTACGTGGTGTACTCTATTATTGTGTTGTAAGTAATGGTGTGCGGGTACCCAAAATTTCGGGTAACAAGACATACTTTTTGTAAGATGGTGGAGGTGCCGGTCCAGGATTTACGAACTGTTACGATTGCTAAGTAATTTTGCCTTAACCTTATGTGTATTGATGTATTATGATGATGATTGATGATTGATGAATTATGTGTATTGATATTATTCTCGCACAGAATAACAATGTGAATTGATTAAATTGTCCTTTGTTTGACAATGGGCAAGAGCAATCGAAATCTGAATCAAAGTGTACGTCATATTAACAGGCTTGGGAGTTGGGAGTAGTGTAGACACTCAACTTCTGCAGTGCGTACTTTTGTACTTTGTCTCATTAAACGAAGGAAAATCATCATTTTCTTGTTCTGTTTTTTTTTTTTTTTTTACACTCCAACAAACAACTAAATAATTATTACTTGAACATAACCTCTTTACACATTTTGAATCCAGAAAATCTACTAAAATGTTCATTTTTGGTAGATATTCATTTATGTGACCATACGAAACAAAAATTTGATTTGAAGAAATCATTCAGTAGGCCTATATACAAAAAATAATCTTGGACAATGCAAAAATGTAGACGTAGATGGTAAACTACGAACGCACATTTCTGCTACTCATGTCGTTTATGTGCTAATTTGATTGTTATTCTATCTCCGTCCACAATGGCGACGTCTTGAAGTAAAATCGTGAAGTTTCTTCTGAGCGACAGTGGCAATGTGTCCCCCCCCGCACATGCTTCCTGTGGGGGGGGGGTCGTGTCATTGTCCTAGGAAAAATTGACTAATCAATAGGGCATGGGGGTCTATATTTACTACTAGGAAGCTTCGCAAACGCTTTTTCAGGCGCGTTGTTGGACGAGCGTAATTTTTTTTAACGAAAAAAAACACGTAAAATTGCGATTTTCATGAGAAATAATTTTTCGATTGTGCTCAAATTTCAGACGAATATATTAATTCATAAAATTAAGGTTCTGTGAAAAAATCATAACAATAAGTAGCACTTGTGCAAAGCACCCAGATATAGCACCCTTGCTAAGCACCCTGAGAGTACCGTTGTATAGCACCCTGACATAGCACCCTGATATAGCACCCTTGCTAAGCACCCTGACAGTACCGTGTATAGCCCCCTGACATAGTCACCCTTGCAAAGCACCCTGACATAGTACCCTTGCAAAGCACCCTGACATAGCCCCCTTGCAAAGCACCCTGACAAAGCACCGTTGCAAAGCACCCTGACAAAGCACCGTTGCAAAGCACCCTGACATAGCACCGTTGTACAGCACGGAATTATAAGCCTGAACTGAGTGGCATGTCATCACGACAAAAAGTGTTTTTCTCGTGTAAATTGACGTTTCTGCCACTGGATTTATTTCTACCCAGAACGTCAGTTGTAGAATGTCGTATTCACGCAGCGACGGGGTGCCTCGTGTAACGGCCGGACGATGCGAGAACGGCGGGGGGTAGGACGCTAACCAAGACAGTGCAGGCGCAGGAGGAACATGTGTTTCCACTTGGTTCATTCAAGACGTGGTGCAGTCAGGGTGGGGCTGGAGTACACTACACTCGGAGGCAGAATGGTCAAGTGTGTAGTGTGGGGTAGGCCCATTCACAAATACACGTGTTGCACTCGCACTCCAGATGTGGTAAGAAAGTTACGTGTGATGTGAATCAATGAAATTGAATGAATGAATGAATGTTTAAATGAATGAATGAATGAATGATTTTGAATGTGTGCTTTTTTTCCTTAGTGTTGCATACATAGTTTTGTGTTCACATTAACACAGTTGACCCTTAAGATAATAAAAGTACATCTTAGGATATATTATGGAAAGTGATATGGGGCCAAATATTACAAATTAATAAGCTATAGTTCCCTATAAGTTGTGATAATTAGACTCAAAACGATATGTAAAGATTCCAAACTTTGTTCAATAACAAATTATAATAATAATTTTACAAACGACATTTTGTTTTTATTCCCGGTGTCAACGCATACTTAATGTGTTTTAGTCGTTGGGGTTAAAATTTAGTTTACCTCCCCAGTCCCAATCGAGACAGGCGCCCACATCTCACTTTTGGTATGCTTAGTTTTATTATTTTTTTTTGGAAGAAACCAACAGTGGTAATAAACTTTCAAGTGAAGTAAATAATGCCGTGTATGACGGGGGGCGGTGTTCAAGTACGATTTTGACCCCCATGTGCGGTATCGAGCCCGGGTCCCTTGATGACCTAACCTTTTGACCTGTGCACCATATGAGCAGGCGCCACGAACGGCGGTTCCAAACCCAAGTGGAACAAACTCGCCAAATATTCGGGGGAAAAAAAAACCCCAAAAAAGACATTCCTGTGAATGATTAAATTTCTGAACTTGCGTCACAAGAACACGAAAACCACAGCATACACGCAACAAATTACCACGGAAGAAAAGGAAAGTATTTATAAAAGGGGGCAATCCCCGAGTGTGGATGTTAAAAAGCAGCGCTCGTATAGACCGCGCATTCAGCGTCCCCCAAAAACGAAAAAAAAAAGCACAAACATTATTGCAAAAGTTATAATTTGTTGGGTCAAGGTCAACCCCTTGATCTTCCGAATACAACGAAACCGCTTGGAGACAACGCGGGGGTATTTATTTTTTCCACGTCCGGAAATTGTCGCCCTTTTTTGACCGTAATACCATTTTTGGACGGGTGGGTTGAGGGGCAGTGCAGTAAGGGGTTTCGCGGCCACGGAGCATCACCACCATTTGGGGACGGGGGGGTTGATGGCAGGCCAGTAAGATTTTCCGGCCACGGAGATTCACCCCCATCTTGGACGGGGGGTTGAGTGGCAGTCCCGATAAGAGGCTTCGCGGCCACGGAGCTTTCCCCATCATTTTGGACGGGGGTTTTTTTTTGAGGGGGCGTGCCAGATAAGAGGCTTCGGGGCCCACGGAGCATTCCCCATCATTTTGGAGGGGGGTTGGTGGCAGTCCCAGATAAGGGGCTTCGGGGCCCAGGACCTTCACCATGCTCATGTAATTAAATTCACGAAACATAGATGCTTCAAAAATTGTAAATAAAAGTAGGTTGAAAAAAATAAAATAATACAAATAACAATAGTATGATAAATGATGAATGATATGATAATTATGTCAAATAGAGAATAAAATATTAAAAACAAATTAATTTTTAAAATTCAATCTTTTTTAGGGATGCTGTTGCCTGCGTAGAAAACGTCATTTTTATCGGTTTTGCCGTGGGACCTTTTCAGTCTAGTAGAGACTAGTTTTTATGGGAAAAAAATTTTGTCTTGGGGTTTGCGCGTCTCGTTCCAAGCAAAGGGTCCAGGGTTCTTTTCCCCGAAGAGAAGTTTTTTTAACTTATGATTGGACTTAAGTCCATCAGTTTTTGTTTAGGATTTTGTAAGCGGTGACTTGGGGCCGTCTAGCAACGAAGCACATAATAAATTCAGAGTTTTTCTGAATCGGCCTTAGATTTGGCTTTGATTCGGGGGTTCGCATTTCCTACCACGTTTGCTATTTCCTTTTTAAAAAAATATCTATTTTTGGTTTGGTTATCGCTCACTGTCGATTTTCGCGGGGTTACAGGGTTGGCTTAGTGTTTAGATTTTTGTCCCCCATGAAAATCAGTTTATAAATGAGGGGTAGACTCTAAAATAAATTAATTTAATTTTTTATTTATTAAAAACTCAAACCGTGCATTTGCATATGAGGGAAAACCCTTTAATTATGATGACTGTTGGTGGCGGGAATCGAACCTGCGACCTCCGAATAAGGGGGTTTCTCTAGCTACATGCTAAAATAAAGGTTTTTATTATACCGTGGGCCTGGATACTAGAAACGTATTCATATTAAAACAAAAAACGCATTTTTCCTGGTTTATCGATTTGAAGCAGATCTACAAAACAACGGGGTTGAAGATAACAAGCACCAGGAAAAAAGGGGAACGACGAATAGGGAGCGTAGTACTCCAAAACAATCAACAAGTAAATAATGATCGTTCGTTGATGTATTTGGTGGAGGTGCCCGGGGTTTTGACTTTTCCCTTTTGGGGAGTCAGTCCGACCCTTTGACCCTGAGGGTCCCAGAAACATTCTGTATCATCCTTTTGGGGAAAGGGGCCAATACAAGGCTCATACAATTTGGGTGCTGGCCGAAACGTATGGCTCTACGAGGACGTGGGTTGAATCCCCCGGTAAACATGTTTTTTTTTAATGCCTTCATCCTCATCTATCCCACGCATCGTCTCGAATGGGCCTTTTGGATTAATTTTGATATGAATTAATATACTCATCACAAAGAACACATCCACACAAACATGGCAGTATTGGGGGAACCCTCTACCGAAAAGCCCCCCTTCAACCCCCCTTTTTTTCTACTCCCCCCCCACACCCCGCCAATACTTATCGTGTTTACGTGGCAGCCACCTCTACAATTTGGGTAACCTGTTGATCTTCTCTACCCCATTGTTAATATAGAAATCATCACCCAAAACGAAGTCAATCGGAAGTCAAGTTCGGTTTTTATCGGCAACGTACACTCACAGACGGATGATGAGGAAGCGTTTCTCCCCTTTATACAAGTTTTTCTACAGAAGTGAGGTGGGAATAAGAAACGTCAAGTTATAACGAAATAACATGATTTAGGGGTTCGACCCCCGAATTCGGCCCATTTTTCTTTTCCTTTCCCCACCCTAGAATATTTAAGCGCGTCAATGGTGACCATTTACAACCTGCTATAGCAGTTTTTTTGTCCCCGAGTAATATTTAGTAAAACAATAAATAAATGGTTACAGATACAAGAAAAAAGCAACGTCGCGAAAAGGTCTGTCAATAGCCCCGGTCAAGGGGTCGGTTCGCTACGGTTTGAACAAATGAAAATAAGTTTTAAAAATTTCCCCCTTTTCCTCATTTCCCCCTTTTTTTAAGGTTTCAAAACCCCACAGCCTTCCTTAAATACGACGATTGGCACAGTGCGAAGAACCCCCCGTATTTTTGATGTATCACGTAGCATAAAATAATAAAACTGGACTTCAAAATCAACACGAAACGATTATACTTTATAAGCCCAAAAGTGCGCTCGTACTTTTTGAAACCCACATACATGGGGGCCCACAGGATTTTTTGTAAGGGCATTTTAATGAAATTGGCTTTTCAAAGCACACCCAACTTTTATATACAAAAAACCCGTTTTAATTTAAAAATTTCTCTTTCAAAATCTTTGGTGAAAACTGTTTGTTTTTTTTAAAGAAAACACACTCTATAAATTCCTCTTTTGGCAGATGGTTAATTTGCCTTTTTTTATTGCGATAAAAACGTTTTTCTATATATATTATTCTCCATTGAAACGTTTAAAGTGACTTTCACCTTTTGGGGCAAAAAGGAGGGGGGGGGGTCCCCCTGCCCCCCTTTGGATACGCCACTGAACATCAACAATACGTATGTCTTTGACGCAGCACAACAGGACTTCATTCTTCATTTCTAAAAAAACAGCCCAAGACATGACTAAAGTAATGAACGAGTGAGCGTAGCGAACGTAGTGATTTCCATTGACAAAAAGGCCCCAATGTTTTCTGCGTGCGTGGTGTGTGTGGTGGTGGTACGTGAAAAACGCCCCCAATCCTGAACAGATTGCGCTAAAATTTTAAACAGGACATCCGGTAGAGTTTATAGAAGCTAAAAAATCAGAAGATTCATGCGTTTTTTAAACCTACAGAAATGAAAAAATGAAAAAGATTCCAATTTTTAGAAAATTATTTTAAGACAATTTTTTTAATTTAAAAATATTTTTTTTGTTTTTTTTTTCGCCGGCCGTGTAACCCGGCCCCCATGCAAGGTCTGTGAATTTTGGACGTCAAGGTCCCCCCAAATTCCGCTCGTAGTTTGAGAAAAACCTTGAATATTTCAGTATTTTGTACGGGGTATGTTTACCATGAGGCCCATTGCCCCAGATGAGGACACACTGCGTTATATGCATTTTAAAACTGTTTAATTTTTTTTTTAAAAACAATTAGAAATTAAAAATTTCCCGACCAGGGGGTTTAAAACCCCCGTCTCCCCCATTTTGGTACAAGGCGCTTTAGCCAAATAGATAGGGAAAAAGCCAAAGGTAGTTAGACGGGAGCGATCATGTGGGGGTACCCGGGAACATTTGCATTTAATTTTGATAGTTATATTCGTATAAATAATAGGGTTTTGGTTTGGAAATCACTGTGCCGGGGGTTTGCTTTTGTTGGCAGTTTTCAATGAATATTCCGTGTGACTGCCGGGTCTTGCTTAATGGTAGATTGTTGGTCCGGGAGTTGTGTAAAAGTTTAGTCCATAGTTTTAGGCCAAAATGCTTCCACTGTAGCCTAGATAGGCTATAGGGAGGTCTAAGGTAAGGGGAAGAAAAAATGTTACGGGGTACTCAACACATGCTCACTCACTCGTCTAACAACGACTTTGGCGTTTCCCTAGTTAGTAACCCCCCAGTTGCTGAAAAGTGCAAACTATGTTAATTTCCCGGTGCTCGAAAACAGAAGTACTTTTTAGTTAACTTGTTATCAAGTCGAGTAGAGATAATTTCAATCTCGCTAACCCATGCCGCAAGTTAGCCCACTGTATATAAGTTTACTTGACCCTAAGATCTCAATTTACGAATTATTGATATAATCATCTTTTAATGTTTGATGTTCATTAAGAGTCCTAATCCCGAGTCAGTTGTCTGCAACTCTAATAATACTATCTCTCCCATAGGCTGTGTAATAGGCTATTATGTATCTCTCTTGCCACTAAAACTCCGCCATTAAATTAACCAACGTCAAGTCGTCAAGGACTGTCGTTACTATAGATATAACTTTGATTTATTACTCGAAGCGACGGATTAGTTTGATTGACAATGTGCGTTGCTTAATGGGAGGAATTTGAGATATGATTGTAGTGTGGAGGATACATTCGGACCACACAGCATACTAAGATGTATTACGATGGTGAAGAAGGTTTATCAACGGAGTCAATTACGATGTAGAAAGTTTGTCAAAATAACAAACGGGGAGTTTTACGATATTTTCACATATTTGATATTTTGATTATTTTTTCGTGCAGAGAATGTTACTTTCAGTTTTAGCAGATGCAACTTTTTGGAGATTGCATCTCAGAAATCACGTAGCCTAAAAATAACGTTACATAATAGATTTCATCGATTTATTATCTTCAAACTGGATAACGTTACAACGGTTTGGTATGAAGGATGAGGTTCGTCACGACCATTTTATCAAACAAACTGTGAATATCTGATTATTATTATTATTTATTATTTTTTATTATTAATTTATTTATTATTATTCTTTTATACACTTACAAAACAGCATAGCCCTATTCATCAAACACACCATAAACTCATGTCATAAACTTTCAATATCACAGGCGGCAATATGACCTAAGTCACCTAACCGGTTGCAGCGCCCTAGAATTCTCACGTCGTACCCTATGACTTCCCTGCCCAGGAAGCTGGAGTGTGCTAGGTAGTATAGTGAGTGGTTGATGCTCTCTCTCTCTCTCTCTCCGATCCATCTCCTACCTCACAGCTGTTGTGCCCGGATGTATTTCGGGCTCCCACTCACCATAAGGCCCATCACATCACAGCTCACGGGTATAAACCAGTGTCATGGTGATGTGTGGAGGTGGAGGCTCGTAGCGTATCCAGTGACAGAGGAGGGTCCGCGGAGCCTCCACAGTCCACACAAGACACAGTTGGTCAGTCTGGTATTATTATTATTTTACCAAGCCTAGGAAGATTTCGATACAAACTGTTTGTAAAACCTTCATGACATGCTCCGTACCGTACGTGTAAATGATTATATGGAAATACACCCAGATATTAAAAAAAGCCATCCTTGCCGGGTATCGAACCCAAATCTCTTGATTGCCGGTCAAGGTTCTCGGTAGCTCAGGAGTAAGGCGCCCAACTGTCATTTTTTAAATCTTGATTTCCCCTTCTACCCCCCCCCCCCCCCGCCCTCGACCGGCACCCCCCACTTATGCAATCAACAGGCGAGACAGTAAACGATGCTACATTATTTGTTTTCTACCGCCACTCAAAACAGTGACTAACAAACACTCACTTCACTCAGTGTAATAACAGTAATCTACTCGGCCCGGGCGCATCATTACGACCGGCGCTCTCGCGTTCTACGAGAAACCCCGCGCGATCTCGTACCTTCTCGTGCAACAAGTGGCGGGTGTCGACTGTTTAGGGGTTTCACCATTACATGGGAGAAGCGCATAATATATCTGTTATCTGTGGTAGAACTATAAGAATATTCTTTATGGTATTTCAAGTCTTGTAATTTTGTAAGTCTAGTTGGGCATTGCATTTAGTATAGAACTTGTCTGCTCCAATTGGATTTACATTTGAGTCTCATCCTTCTTTAAATATGCATATGAGAAGCGATGACGCAAAACGCAATATGTACATCCAGAAAAAAAAACACAATTACAACAATAACCCAGCATTTAACTGGGACATATTGCGTTTTGCAGCAAATAGCCAAGTTTCTCATCAAATAGCATGGTAGATATAGCGTTTTGCACCAGCAGAAAGTTTGTAACTTTAATATCTTGATTTTGTGAAGGTTCTGAAATTCATTATTATTTTTTTTTTCGGATGGACATATTGCGTTTTGCGTCGTCGCTCCTCATATATTGTATTAATCATTCTTGCATTCATAAATTTTCGCAAATTTTTGTCCATGTTGTTTTGTTGTTTTATTGATTAAATCTTAAATTAAAATGTTTGTGGAAAAATTCTTGTATCAATTCATAGTTTGGAAATAAATTACAAATTTGACAATATGATTTTTTTGCTTAACAATTTTACTATCATTTATGAATGGTGTTAACATAGTATGTAAAGTTGTTTTTGATAAAAGGGACATTTTTGTTTCTTAACATTTTATATCCCCCCCCCCCCTATTTTTGATGTTTGAATGGATGATGGTCATACTTGTTATGAAACTTCTAGCTAGATTTTCAGTGCATTCCGGCCCCTTTGTTGTAAAGTCACTGCCCCCTTGGTTTCTAGTTCCTGACTCGAGGTTTTAGAAGAGTTTTATTACCCCTCAACACGACTGTGGATTGAATTGAATGCGCGGGATAAACCCACGACACGAACCACTTTCTATAAAGTGCAGCCAAACATTTCACAGATTAGATGACCGGAGCAGCTGGGCTTCAAGGTCAGGGCAAGGTCACTACAAGGACAACGCTTGTACTGATTCATAAGTTTACCAAGGGAAACATGCTTAGGGTGCAATTCATGCCTCTTTCAGGTGAACTGTGTATACCTATGTTGTGGAAAGCACAATAATTATTGTGAAAGGATGTCCGTGGTCTGTTTAAGAGGATTGTCGACCTCTACGGGACTTGAACCCGTGATCTCCGAGTTAAATGATACAAAATTAAATTAATGTATTTTTTTAAACCTGTATAAATTAACATCCATTATGTAACGAATGCTTTAAATGTGTTTAATTTTTTTTAAATCAACCTTATAGTATATTTTAGTGTTTAGTCTACTTTCTGATTTTTTTTCAGAATCATTAATTTGACTTAGAAGAAATTATAATTCCCATTATATTTTAATCTGATACAACTTAATTTTGTAAGAATAAATACGATTGTTAGGGAGGGGGGTGGGGGGGGGGGGGGTTCTTTATTGTCTACATTTCCGGTAATGGAAGTCAACCCAACAACGCGGGGGTAATATATTATCGCATTTGCGAAAGTTCGTGGTCTGCGTGCTCATTAGAAATGCAACGTGCTGAAATAAAACCCTGTCAGATCTGTACCGCCGCTAAGACATTGCCAAAACGAGTGCAATGATTTACTGCAGGTCGTATAATTTTGCTAAACATAGTTAAATAAGTTCAGAATACATTACACACACATTTCATTGCTGGGGGATTTACATGGAAGAATTACTCCTGATTATCATCTTTTGAACTCATTACTCATTTAAAATTCTGATTAAATGTTTTGGGAATCAAGATTTTTGTAGATTATTGCATGCTGAGATAAGTGACAAGTCGTTCGATTAAATACTTCACTGCTACAATGATATACTATACTCTATCGAGGTGGTAGAGCAACTCGCTACTCATTTTTTCCAATCTTGATCTTAGATTTTTATGTCATTTGGCTAAAAACAGGTAAAAGCATTGTAAATATGGTGACCACAAAACGCTTTATACAATGTAATTCCCTG
Source organism: Sweltsa coloradensis (assembly GCA_024449915.1). Taxonomy (NCBI): domain Eukaryota; kingdom Metazoa; phylum Arthropoda; class Insecta; order Plecoptera; family Chloroperlidae; genus Sweltsa; species Sweltsa coloradensis. The sequence continues at coordinate 103,678 of JAMZAV010001957.1, read as the reverse complement.
AATAATATATAACTAGCCATTCTTTAAAAAGACTTTTATATACATCAATGCAGGGGTACTTTTGTGGACAGCAAAATTCGCGACATAATACGCTGTCGAGGTACAGCATGGTCAGCCCTTTTAAAAATACTTTTAATGTACACCATAATTATTGTTATTATTATTTTTATTATTATTATTATTATTATTAGATTATTATTATATTATTATTATTATTATTATTATTTATTATTATTATTATTATTATCATTATTATTATTATTATCATCATTGTACGGTATAGACAGTTTTCGGGACATTGTATATTTAAATTATTATTATTTTTTATTTATTTTTATCTATCCCCCTTTTCTTATACCACGTAGAGACTAAGGGGGGGAGGGGGGTCATACATCCCTTGTTGTCACCGAGAAGACAAAAACAAACACAGCCTTTGTCGAACGAAGCTATCCCGATAATCAGTAACAGTCTGTTGCCTCGTATCAGATTCATCAGAGGCTCCCGGTTCGTTTAACATTGAGATGGGAATAAAAACCAAGGGATGGTCAATTTCGAAGTTGTTTGATGAGATGAGCTCGAAAAACCAGGTTTCCAAAGCAGAATACAGGGGGTTATTCTGGAAAGTGTTAAACTGAAGCTCTATCGAGTGTCCAATACGCTGAAGTGTGAGAAAATTATTCCCTGTAGCAAATTCTGGGAGAAGACTTTTCAACGTTCGAGTGTCAAGTTAGCAAGTTGATGATGATAGATGAGATGAGCTCGGAAAACCAGTTTCCATGCAGAATACAGGGGGTTTTTCTGGAACGTGTTAAACTGAAGCTCTATCGAGTGTCTAATACGCTGAAGTATGTGAGACATTATTCCCTGTAGCGACTTCTGGTAGAAACCTTTTCCAACGTTCGAGTGTTAAGTTAGCAAGTTGTTTGACCCAGGTGAGCTCGGAAAACCAGGTTTCCGTGCAGAATACAGGAGTTTATTCTGGAACGTGTTAAACTGAAGCTCTATCGAGTGTCCAATACGCTGAATGTGTGAGACATTATTCCCTGTAGCGACTTCTGGTAGAAGACTTTTCAACGTTAGAGTGTCAAGCTAGCAAGTTGTTTGGCACACATTCTCAAAATATGGTTTGATTTTTTAATTAGCCTGCCGAAAATAGACACCTACAGAGTTTTTAAAAGTTATTTTCAAAGTTTGGAAGAAAAACAATATTAAAAAATTTTGAATGGGCTCTGTTCGCGACATGGGCCCTAAGATATCCTTAGTTAACAAAGACAGTGTTGGGTCTAAGTGTCAAGTGCGCGACTCTTATTCGGCGGGCCCCGGGGTTTAATCTCGTCGAGACCGCAATCCTGACTGGAGGTTTTTTCCTAAGTTTTCCTCAGTCGTTAATGCGAATGCAAGGATTGAGCCCTCGGACTCCCTTCACAATTTGTCTTATCCGCACATACCTAGTTAGACACCCGGGCCCCGATTCATGTACATTTATCCCGGGTATAGGTGGTATAAAGACGGTTTTAATGCAGGACATGGCAGGATAAGGCCTGGTTAAGTCTGAGCAATCTCATCCAATCAAAAAATTTTCCCAATGCAACAACGACACAACAAAAGTTATTTTCCACTGCATTCCACAGCCATGTAAATCAGCAAATTAGCAAATGAACACTGAAAATTTGCACCCTCTTTGTTTTACATTTTCATTTAGTGACAGAAGATTTCGTGAGATCGTTAAAAGAAAAGAAAGGCGTATTATTGCCGTAAATTTTGAATAGCCTAGGAAATAACAAAAATTTTTTTTATCTGCATTAGGCTTTTAGTAATCAAAACTAGTTATTTGTGCGGGTTGTGTGTCTAAACAAGGTCGTGCAGGCCTAGGGTTGTCTAGAAGAGGCCTAGGGCTTGTCAACGTGTAACGTTAGTATTAATTTTATATATTCCTATAGCCTAATGGAACTTTAGGCCTACACTGTTGTATTATGAATAATTTTCTACATCTGGGCCTAGGCCCGGGATGGTTTCTGATTTCTTTATGAGAGTAATGACAACTTTTCTCGTTTTACACATAGACGCAAAATTTTTAAAATGTCCGCCATCTGTTTACATATTTTCTTATCCCCGTGCAAGGCGGGATAAGTCTTCATGAATTGGATTCGGAGTTATACCGCACTTATACCACCTAAATCTGCTTACCACAAAAAATATTTATAGCCTCGGAAACATTATTCTTTGGGGAGGTGGAAACTGGAGGTTGAAAGGTAGACCTAAATGTATAATATGCTTAATTCGCAGGATTTGTTGATAAAGCAATTTTTATTTGAAACGACTAGCCAAGTCAATATCGGGAGATTTGATATAAACACGCAGGTAAAAGATCTGGCAGTGAAGTTGTCCTGGTTGGAAGTTGTGGACGCACCCGCGCTGTCTTGGCAAGAGGACCTATGTTGAGCTCACGGTACGCCTGCAGGAAGCGTGCAGACTAGCCCGCCTCACACCCCGGCAAGGCGGGCTGCCGACCTGACAAGACAGGCGCGGAGTCAGATGTTACTAGCTTCAACCTCTGCCCCCACTCAAAGGTTAGACAGATTCGTTGGAAACAGACATAAAACATACTCTGGCATTATTGTAAATCACTAACAGCTGTTCGCGTCTGTTATACTGAGAAATGTGGTGGGATCTTCTGGACATAATACTTTCTATCAATATCTATTTAGTGATTAGAAGCACAATTTATATGAACTAACATCCAGTACTTTAGAATGTACATAAATACAAGGAACGATATATAGTATTGGAAAGTAATTTTTTTCGAATGCTATTTTGTGTTATTATTTGTGTGCAGAAACACTATGTCCGTTCACATACGACATTCGAATTGAACGGGTTAAAACAAAAATTCGTATTGTAAAAAAACAAGTAAATCAAATTACCATATAGTCACAATGTCACTCTCTGGGTCAAAAAGCTTTTATTACAAAAAATATCACGTTCCTAACTTTTTTTTCCTAATTTTGTAATTTAACAAATGAATGTCTTCTTAATTTCTCCGTCCCAGCCGTGACTGTTGTTATGTCTAGATCTAGAAGGCTGTGACTGAGCTGCGGCAGTGTTTTGTTTATCGTCTAGGTGGCTGTGGGCTCTGAGGGTTATTTTGGGCCGAACAGTACGGAAGTGGCGTCACGGGGCGTGATGCGCAGGTCTCCCACTCTCCCCCCCTGTACCCCCCCCCTTCTTGGCTCTCCTAACCTCACTCACTACATCTTGCCATGTAACGGACGTTCAGGGTGCGGAAAACACTAGGTTCCTGGGATTCGAACACGGACCCGACATTCATCCAATAACTAGCGGCTTAGTCATCGATTTGATTTGTTTGGAAACACTCTTCAAGGTAGAATTAATAATATATATATATATATATTTTTAATGGATCAACCGGGGATTGAACCCGGTCGAGTTTTTTTTAAATAAACTAACAATCACCTTGATGAAGGAAGTTCTGATTTCGATCCCCAGTCGGGAATTTACAACAATAGTTAATTTTGTGTGCAGAAACAAAATACGTAAAAAAATAGGTATCTTTTACGTTCATTTACTACGTTTACATGTAGGTTTGAAATCGATTTCAAAACGTTTTGAGTTTTAAAAACAGCATGTATACCTGCAGTATACGCTTCGAAACTGGGTTTGACTCGGTTCAAGTCAAAATCATTTCTCTTGGGTTTGACTTCAAAACTATTTTCAAACCCGTCATGTGGGCTATACCACCAACTTCATATAAACCCATATTATAAAAGAAGATTTAACAACTAAAAACAGTTTCGAAAACGTTTTGAGTTTTGAAACCAGTTCATGTATACGGACGTCGAATTAGTTTTGATTCAAGTCAAAACTTGTTCAAAACTGCATGTAAACGTAGTAAATCTTTATAGTTTGCTTCAAGCAACCAATCTTGAACGGTTGAACTCAATGTGTTGTTCAAGAAATTGAACTATTCAAAGCTAGACCTAGGGTTCATACCAGGGTTGGCTTGGTCTGCTTTAAATTATACTACCCCACTGAAAACTAGTTATGTGACTCAGTGGGTATAGAATCTAAAAACGACCAAAGTTTTTTTGTAATTAATTATTTATTCGAGATGCAGCCTCTATTATCATCACCCACCAGCACCCTGACAACTGTTACCTTCATCGTTACTGGCGGAGAGTACAGCCCGGAACATCCCCCTCAGAGAGAGAGAAAGAGAGAGAGAGATTTGATATTTATTGGCTGATATTTATTGGCTTAAAGGCGTGCTACATAGGGCTATAGAGCCCCTTTGGGTGTAGCCGACCTCCACACTTACATACATTAGTTCACAACATGTATATATATATATGATATATAATATATAATACATATTATATAAGTAGTTTAAATATAACACTAATACTAATGTGATAATTAAAATAACAGGCTAGGCTTAACTTATAAAGTAATTACTGTACACTTATAACTAGTAATACATTGGGAGAGAGAGAGAGAGAGAGAGAGAGAGTCCCGCCATGTGGCACATCTCCACCACCTAAAACCAAAACACACCGACACTTTAATTAAGTATTGAGAGGGACAATATACACCGAGCCCGCACCCCTTGGGCAAACAGAACATGGTGTTAAAATAGAATCGATAGCTCTAACCATAGTTCACGTCGTGGAACTGGGAGGAATGTGTCTTCTGTTTCTAATTGCTTAATAACTTGTTCAAGTTGAAGATAATAATATTATTCGGTCCCCAGCTAGAATATACTTTAATGGCAATTGCTATCATTCAATATTATTATAATTATAAGTATTATTCCCTTCCCTTCCCTGTGCAAGGAACACTTTTAACTTCCTTCTTTGTTAAATGTTATTATGCCAAGAATAAAAAAAAAACATAAATATAATATATTTTTATTTATTTATCTAAGAACTGAATTACACCGTAATGTAGCAATAGATAGGATGCAAAAAACTTTCCTTTAGGGCTTATACGATCAATTGATTTGCATCTTTGTATAAGAAATTAACAATAAATAAATAATTAACATAGTTTCTTGAGCAATATCTTCTTGACGCTTGAGCCCCCGTAGTGGCAGGGGTACACTACAAAATCCAGGAAAACGTAGCATATTACCTTTAAAGCAAACCACTTTGCACAGTTGTTGTATAGGACCCTAGGAGTGATTTGGCCCGCAGCACCTAAAATTTGGTCCCTTAGGGTTAATAATTTGGCCATTTTTTCAAAATGGCGTCTAAAATATTGAAATTTTCAAAATTGGAACACGAGTGCAGTATAGAAGTCGATTTTGCATGATTTGGGTGTGGGAAAACCGACGGTTGCCATGCCACGGTCGTGGTTTTCGTTGGTTTGGCCCTGGTGCCACCATTTTTAAATTTCAAGGCCAAACAGAGTAACGGTTTTCATCCTGGAGATGTGGTTGAGTTGGGTGTCGTTTTCGAGTATTTACACAAGTCTAAATTCTATAGTGGCCTAATGAACGTCCTACATGAAACCCTTATCATAACGAACCGCCATTTTAGAAAATGGCGCACGCCCTTAGGCCCCTGCTTGTCTATGAAGAGTAGGGTGGAGCGAAAAAATCGTTTTTTCGGGTATCGAATTGTAATAGGGCTCAAAAGTTACTAGACTAGACATGACTAGACATGCATGCATGCTTATGCATGCTTATCAACGGAAAAATATTGGAAAAATATCTTACGTTGGACTTTCAGTTTGCGCAAAGGGCCTTAATTAAGTTTTTCAAAAATGACAACAACACCAAATTTTCCAAATCTTTGCCTATTTAATTTTTTTTAATGAAATGGTCCAGAACTTACCACGAGGAGGTGGCTGCAATTTGTGTTCCACCCACACCCTACCCAGTATACCCAACCATCCAACCAATTAGGGTGTGTTAAATATCAGACCTTTGTTGATTTAGTCAAGGTCATTGTCTTAAATTCAGAATTTCCATTAAATTCTGGCATTTTGGATACAGAGAGCAAAGTAGCTATAATGTAGCCATCTCTGTTTTCTTGTCCACACACTTTTCTGAAGACACTGTGACAATTTAGCTATGTCCAAATTTGCAAATTTGCAATTTGGCAAATTAATAAAATCAAACTCGCGCAGAGTTTTATCTTACAGAATTTACGAAATAGTCTTAATTTGTTGTCAAGCTTATCGGGGCGACAGCTTGCATTTTGTCCAATCTATCAGCTAAATGTAATAAGTGGCTTCAAAATTTATTGAAGGAGTCGTAAAAGTTCTAACAGACTTCCTCTTCGGATTTTGAGTTCTTGCCTTTAGTACCCAACTATCGTATGTGTCGTCTCTCATCCACTATCTTAGCCAACATGTTCTCTGGGTGACGGAAAAACGCGTTTATCTCAATCACAGGATCGGTGATTCTTTTCTTTTTTCTTTTTTTTCGAGACATTTGCCAGACGACATTAAAAGAATTACCGATCCTATGATTGAGAGAAACGCGTTTTTCTTGTAACCCAGAGAACATGTTGGCTAAGATAGTGGATGAGAGACAACACATACGATAGTTGGGTACTAAAGGCAAGAACTCAAAACTCGAAGAGGAAGTCTGTTAGAACTTTTGCGACTCCCTCAATAAATTTTGATGCCACGGACTACATTGAGCTGATAGATTGGACAAAATTTAGGCTTAACTGTCGCCCCGGTAAGCTTGACAACAGAGACTATTTAGTAAATTCTGCAAGATAAAACTCTGCACGAGTTTGATTTTTTAAATTTTCTATGCCATAGCCAAGCTGATGAAAAATGCGTCAACCCCGTCACAGAGTCTGCAGAAAAGTGTGCGGACAAGAAAACAGAGATAGCTACATTAGAGCAACTTTTCTCTAAATATCCAAATCGACAAAATTTTATGAAAAATCTGAATTTAAGACAATGTCCTTGACTAAATCAACAAAGGTATGATATTTAACACGCCCTAATTGGTTGGATGGTTGGGTACTGGGTAGAACACGAATTGCAGCCACCTCCTCGTGTTAAGTTCTGGATCATTGGGCGAAGGTTTGGGAAATTTGGTGTTTTTGTAATTTATTCAAACTTAAGGGCCTTTGCGCGAACTGAAAGTCCAGCGTATGATTTTTTTTCAATATTTTTCCGTTGATTAGCATGCAAATACGCAACTTTTAAGCTCTATTAGATTTCTATACTCGAAGCATTGATTTGTTAATTTTGTCATTTTAAATTTTCATTTAGGCCCTTTGAGCGAACTGAAGTTCCAACGTATGATTTTTTCAATATTTTTTCCGTTAATAAGCATGCAAATACACAACTTTTGAGCCCTATTAGAATTCGATACTCGAAAAATCGACGTTTTTGCTCTTATCTTTTGTTCATAGACAAGCAGGGGCCTAAGGGCGTGCGCCATTTTCTGAAATGGCGGTTTATTATGATATGGGTTTCATGTAGGACGTTTATAAGGCCACTACAGTATTAAGACATGCGTAAATACCCGAAAACGACACCCAACTCAACCACATCTCCAGGATGCAAACCGTTTCTTTGTTTGGCCTTGAAATTTTAAAATGGCGGCACCAAGGCCTAACCGACAAGAAACACGACCGTGGCAAGGCTACCATCGATTTTCCCACACCCGAATGCGAAAACGACCTCTATACTGCACTCGTGTTCCAACTTTGGAAATTTCAAAATTTTAGCCGCCATTTTGGAAAAATTGCCAAATTCTTAACCCTAAGAGACCAAATTTTAGGTGCTGCGGGCCAAATCACTTTTAGGGTCTTGTAGAACAACTGTGCAAAGTGGTTTGCTTTAAAGGTAATATGCTACGTTTTTTCACGTACCCCTACTACTACCGTTAATGAATGCAAAAACAAGCTAATTGATCTCTAACCCGGCACCTCCACCAAATTACTTAGTTTCCTTATTATTGTTCTTTAACAATTTGTATTGTTTTTATGTTTAATTGGTTTTTAGACACAAATGAATGTAAATGGGTCTATTCCCTTCTCCAGCAACTCATAACGCAGGTCGCAAGCATGTGTTAAACAATAATTAAATAAATAAATGGTTGTAAAATAAAATAAAAATAGAAATATAAAAGTTGTTCTGATTCGGCCTTGTTGATTCTGGCGTTGATCCGTGGGTGTTCGCACTGTCCATACCACTGATTGCTATATTTCCTATTAAAAAAATATCGATCGTTGGTTGGTTATCGCTCACTCGTCTATTGCGTCGAGGCCTACAGGGTTGTTTTGGTCGCTTTGGTTTCCGTCACCCACTGAATCAGTTAAATGTGACTAAGTGGGTATACACTCTGAATACGAATTTTTTTATTCATTTATAAGTAGCTTCACTCTCTCTTCAGGGTAGCCCTACTCATTTACCCGCGCTTGTGGAAATGTTGTTTTCAGGTACAGTCATGTTGTTGTTAGTTCAAGGAACATGTTTGAGGTACAGTCATGTTGAGAGGTGGCAATGCAGGGTGGGTTGTGTGTGTACAACAGCTGCTGCCCGTCAGTTCCTAGTAGGCTTGATGAGGGCTGAACTACCAGAATACCAGGGGAACAAAACCACGTGGGGACAGTGTTAATTAAACACCCCCTCACACAGGGGGATGATTGTGCAATTTCATGTTTTACTTTGAACTATTTCAGAAACCGCCCATTCATACGGGTCCACAATATTCCATCTGCACCCTCAACCGTCAGGACCAAAATCAACCCTTATCAACACACCTTCAATCTATGGTGCTGTCTTCGGGGGAATCGTGTCCAGCTTGATTGATTGGTGTTTGTACGCTCGTGTGATGGACGCGACCTCCGATTTCTTTCTTTTGTCTTTTTCTTTTTCAATTCTTTTCTTTTCTTTCCCCCCTTTTTTATTTGGTTCATTAGTGAAAATATTCTTTTTGAATTTGTTACCAAATTTTTGTGTTCTAATACTTTGTTGGTGTAGTATTTCAAATATTTACTTAACTGTTAGTTCATTGTTGTGTCTGCATTCTATGATAGTAGATTTATTTAGTTGTCCTCCTTTGAAAATCAGTTTTATAACTGAATAGGATAGACGTTAATTAAATAAATGAAATAAATAAATAAAATAAAATTTACCTGTGTTTTTTGACCTTCAACGAGAACCAGGATGATGAGAAGGATTTTGTTGTCCCCGAGGTTCAAGGGGGTTTCCATTTTTATACGTGCATTTTTATGTACTCAACACCTCCGCCCAGAGATTTCAATGCTCGGTAGACCTAATTTGTGTGTTCTCCTTGGATAATTTGTTTCTATCCCTGTCATGTGTCTTCCTGTACCCGTTTCGAAGGTTGGATTTAGATTACTGCAAGTGTTATCTGTGCATACTAAACCCTCCAGAGATGTGTCTCGATATCTTCTTTACTCTGACGCTAACAAGTGTCCTCCCTGTTGTTGCAGGAAACTGGGGCCACCACAGACAAGGCTCCTGCCAAGTGGGGCTGGGAGCAGCAGTTTCAAAGGTAACTCAACTAGACTAGTTCATTAAAATATTGTTGTTTACGTTGATAAATACATATCATTCAGTAAGATTTAAACATCCCAATACTTAAGAGTGGTGTGAGGGTACTTAAAATTTCGCGTTTGGTTCAATATTTAGGGGCCAACGCGAAGTCCAAAAATGTACCCGATTTTCGGGAAACGAAAAAATAATTGAGTTATGGTGGAGGCGCCGGTCCAGGATTTAAATACGTTTTTGGTGGAGGTGCCGGTCCAGACAAATTTTTAACATACAAAATGCCACCTAATGAAAATGTAGTCAATATAAAATGAATTAAAACAAAATTATATTGTAAGGTTTTTTCGCAAGAAAAATTCACAATACATTTATAATTCATTTCACATGTAGTATTATAACGGCCGAATTTTCCCTAACCGACCCGCCTGTCAAAACCTCTACCCGCCCTAGAATATATTAAACAAATCTATACCTTCCATTCAAGTTACTTACTTATATATTTATTTATTCATTCGATCACGATAATGAAATTATGTTAAAATTATACATAAAACATCTCTGGCGAATTCTTCGCTTGTACTGATTCCATCACTGCAGATATAAAACCCTGTCTGGTATTAAATCAAAGGCCAATACGAGCGAGTCGAGTAATTCATTGTAAGGTCGTATTGTTCCTAGGCCACCCACGGCCCAGAGCTTGGCAAGTACAGGCTATTCGTGTCCCCATTAGTGTATTGGTATTCCTGTGCGGTGACTCGTGTTAAGCGATTACTTCTGCAGCATGTCGCCAGGAAGATACATTGCCTCGGCTGCTTATTGTTGGCTGTCATCTCAATGCATATCTTGGGGGCGACAGTCGCCAAGCTATGTTCACCAACGTTGACAATTACACAGTTTCATTTTTATTGTTTGTGTAATGTTTTATTTAGGGCTGGGCTACCACTATCAGGCAATTTAGTATATCAATAGGGCAATGCCAAGCTGGTTCGCCCGGACTCTCCGCCAGCATCGCATGATCGGGGTTTGGTCACAGGACTCTTTACATTATGGTTCCAGTGGAACTTACACATGGCGGTGACCAAACCTCGATCGTTCTGCACTCTGGTGGGAGATTAGTTTGACCATTGCCCTATACATAAAAAATTATTGATAATAATAATAATAATAATAATAATAATAATAATTATAATAATAATAATTTTTTTTTTTTTTTTTTTTTTTTATTGGAAGTACATATTTAGATACATGATTAGTTCAGTATGGAAACGAGTCCCACAAGCCACACAAGCGGCTTAGCTGTGGGGATAAAAAAACATTGACAATTAATAAAAATAACCCAGACTCCAGACTTTATAATATTGATATAAGTACAAGGGAAAAACAACAAAATACTCGAACCAAAAAACATACAGAAAACTTGAACAAATAATAATACACTGAAAATGAAACTTAAAAATACTACGCATCCCACTTACATGCAATGTCTGTTTCATATAACAAAAACACTTTTAACTCATTCTTTACCCTACTTATTGATCTATACTTCGTAAATATTTGGGAATTTTATTAAAAGTAAAAGGTACACTGTATTGCAAAGCTCTTTTCCCATACTTATTGTTGTAAGTTGGTATTTTCAAATACTCTGCCTCCCTGGCGCGAGTATTTGCATTATGACTAACAATAGTTTTAAACGAATTATCATAATAAAATTTAACTAATAATTTGTAAGTGAACAGTACATTTACAGGTAAAACATTACAATATCTATATAAATCATAAGTTGTGATACATGAACCATTTTTCTTATAAGGGGATATTAAACAAACCATTCTATTTTGCAGTGAAATAATATATTTTAAATATAATAATAATAATAATAATAATAATAATAACAATAATAATAATAATAATAATAATAACAATAATAATAATAATAATAATAATAATAATAATAATAATAATAATAATAATAATAATAATAATAATAATAATAATAATAATAATAATAATAATAATAATATTTTTTTTTAAATGGATCAAAATTTCGAATAAGGTATCGCCAAATATTCATAACGATTTTACGTGGTCACTCTCGCGTTTCATGACCCGGCACCTCCACCATAGGTGCCCAGAAATTTAAAATTCATATTTCTTAGGTATTTGTTGCATAAATACCCCAATAAACGTTTACCGAAAGGACATCAGGATTCAGAGGAATGTAGAACATAAGGTACGAGGAAGATCACGTGACTATTGTGTGACGTCATCTGAATCTCGACGTGCAACAAGTTGTTGGTGGTGACTGTACCTACACCCTGAGACAGTAGCCGTGTAGGCAGCCCTGTCTACACCAGCTACATCCTCATGTGCTATAATTCATGTAAATACCGCCAGCTAAACACAATGAATACACATTTGAAAACAATGAAACGAGGAGAGAATAATTTTCAAGTCAAATTTCTCCACTCGTGCTGGCCAATGTTACTTGGAGCAGCTGAATGAATCAAGTCTGAGGTACGCGCTCAGTTTCTAAACATAGACCGGCTGAATGAATCAAGTCTGAGGTACGCGCTCAGTTTCTGAACATAGACCAGCTGAATGAATCAAGTCTGTGGTACGCGCTCAGTTTCTGAACATAGACCGGGTCTGTCTGGTCTGTCTGTCTGTCTGTCTGTCTGTCTGTCTGTCTGTCTGTCTGTCTGTCTGTCTGTCTGTCTGTCTGTCTGTCTGTCTGTCTGTCTGTCTGTCTGTCTGTCTGTCTGTCTGTCTGTCTGTCTGTCTGGCGCTACAGCTGCTTCTGTTTTCAAGTGCCCCACACTCACGAACCCTCCTGCACTGAACAGAGTGTTGACACCCTTGTGATAACTTGATAACCTCGACACTCCTGTCTTGTTTGTGTTATCTGGGTTTACGACTTGAGGCACTAGTGTTGCTATCTCACGTCGCCACATCGGCTGGTCTTCCTCCACTAGAGGCGACCACTTACCATACATGATAACAACTATAGAGGGTTCGTAAGTCTACCCTTGCCTGTTACGAAACAAAACGCATCCTTGCTGGAAGGCAGGGCCATTGATGAGGGCTATCAAAATAGGAAATAAATACAATACATTGATACAAAATATTGTAACCGATTTTTACAATTCAAAGAAATATGCCTGGAAAGTTGTCTGAATGATACTTCAAAACAACAGTAAAATAGACTAGTTTTTTAGAGCTGGATGAAAGTTCCCGGTCATCTACAGTCTACACTTTACCATTTTGTTTTTAGCTATCCCGTACACACTGTGAGCTACGTGCAAAAGATAATTTTTAGTAACGTTTAATTTTAAATTGTATCAACACCTTTTGTCTTATACCTCCTGAAATAACGTATGATGTACTTTATTTTTCAGACGGTAAACTAAACAGAAGAGTATTGTACTGGCGGAATTGTCCCAAACCCAAACCCAAAAAATATTGTACGATTCTCTTCCATCCTGACAACTTTTCACCCATCTTTCTTTGACTTTTGAAGGTGATCTAGGTGCCCGTTAGGGCGCCGCAGCCAAGCCGCGGTGCGCTACACACTCAAGCACCTTATACACCAAGCAGAGTTGGGGTGATTTCGAGGTGTTACCCAGCCGTCATGTAACGTGATGTGAACTTGAAAACTATCACAATCGAGGGGATTTAGGTACCTGACAACACATGCCAAATTTTATTGGGGTACGATTATTCCTTCTTGGTGAAAAAATGGCTTGAACATGCTCAAAATCACTTTAAGGATGTTAGCTACTGCCTACTACTGCCTACTACTGCCTACTACTGCTAACATCTAATACGTCGGCCCGCGATTCTGACCAGACGGGTGGGACTACAATGTTCATATTTTACATGGACATTAAGGTTATAGAAATATAGTCTCTTTTGAAAAAAAAAGTTGAAAAAGTTTGTTGGAAGGCTTCCAAATAAAGGTTTTAAAATAAGCCTTAAACACTTGGCATACAATCAACAAGTAACCATAGTTACTTGACACTTGTTGACGGTACAAGCAGAGTTAGGCGGGAAAGTGCGATACGTAAACAAATGGCGGACATTAAAAATTTTTCTTCTTTGTGTGGAACGAGAAAAGGTGTCATTATACTCTCATAAAACAAAATCAGGAAACGTCCCTGGCCTAGGCCCAGATGTAGAAAATTATTTATAATACAACAGTGTAGGTCTAAAGTTCCATTAGGCTAAAGGACTAGATAAATAAATACTTACATTACATGTTTGACAAGCCTAGCCAACCCTAGACCAGCACAACCAATTGTTCTGACAAACTTCCCGCACAAATAACTAGTTTTGATTACTAAAAGCCTAATTCAGATAACCAATAGTATGATTGTCCACCTAGGATTTACAAAAATGTTCGGAAATAATACACATATTCTTTTCTTTTTAGCCATATTTATAGTCATGATCAAAGTCAGCTTGCTGCTACCACACAATGTCAAAGCGAGGTGTCGAATATTAGCGTGCTCATCTGTTTGTTTACATAATTGCAACAATCAAATCATTTCATGCAACTCGTCTTTCGATTGACCCGCGTTTATGAAGGCACTGCCATCTAGAATAAATATAGAACGTTTTCGAGCTCTTTGGTACGCAAATCTTTTTAAAGTGTCTGGATTTCGTGAACCGTACCCCACGTGAATAACAGCAATACTCTTTCAACTCACAACCCATGACGTTTTCTACGATACCGTTCAAGAATACCAATTTCTTCGAAAACGAAAACGACTTCGTTTTCAAATTGCGTTTTCAACTCATCTCCCACGAACTCAAGAATTGGGGTCCAGTCCTTTTACCGTCGTTATACCATGGTTATATCACCTATACCCAGGATGTACATGAATCCGGGTCTAGATATTTTACATCCTATTGTCTATTGTTATTGCTAATACCATAGAAATTAAATCAACTTTGATAAAATTATTATATTTCAACAAATAATTTTACAATGGAACTTGAAAAAAGTAATGAGATCACACACATAACAAAAACTTGTAGAAATACAGCCAAACCTTACACACTCAAAAGAAATGAGATCTTTAAAAAGGGCCAAGCTCATCTGCCCTTCCACATTTGCGCATTCTTAATTCATAAACGTACAGTGTCCCATAACAGCATCCTCGAAAAGCTTGGCAAAATAAAATTTGCATGTTATAACGTTTAAATTTACATTACGTTTAATTAATAATCGCAACTGCCTTCTAGGGGACACTGTCGTTATGAATAAGAATGCGCAAATGGAAGGGCAGATGAGCTTGGCCTTTTTAAAGATCTCATTTCTTTGAGTGTGTAGGGTTTGGCTGTATTTCTACAAGTTTTGTTATGTTACCGATGTAGCTTGAAAGTAAGAGGAAGGACTACCGCCAATTAAAACCACGCGAAATAACCTTATTTAATATCTTACATAAAGTAACGCAAAATCGAAAAAGTGACTAATGAGAATGACCAATTACTATTAGCCACTCTATATCTGAAAAAAAAACTTTTTCAAATATCGTCAGTATATAATAATCATCAAAACTCAATTCCAACAACGTCAGGTTGAGTGGTGTTCTTCACACCGATATCTAGGGCACGAAACTATTATTTTCCGAGATTGACAGGCTCAGCGTTTTTTTATCATCATCTTCATCGTCATCTTCATCCTGCATCTGCTTCTCCACCAATTTTCCCCACTCTTTCCTGTCCTCCCACAGCTTCAATTCCGTCACCTGGTTCCATCAATCTTCCCCATCTTTCTCTCGGTCTTCCTACTTCTCTTTTACCTTCCTCCTCTGCTTCGAAGTCTCGTCTTGGGATCCTATCCATTTCCATCCTCTTCAAATGCCCAAACGGTAAACCATCTTAAACTTTATAATTAAACAGTATAGTGATTTTAATTAGGGATTCAATTAATTTATTCTGATGATAATAATAATAATAATTGAATAATTTTCCATGCAGGGTGTTGTTCAAACGTATACGATCTATTAGCCACTTTTTCGATTTTAAGTTACTTTTTGTGGGATATCATAAATAAGATAATTATTGTTGTATTGTCTATCCTGTTAAGTGAAGTGAAGTACATTGTGTCATGTTAATGAAGTGTAATCTGTGATCGTTACAACATCTGTTCTGTACGTGTGTTGCAGGACGGCGACCGGCTGTACATGGGCGCGGTGGGAGCGTGGTACTGGCAGGGTAGGTGACTGTAGCGATCTGTTGGCACCCTAGAGTTGGCACCACTGTAGCCCGGTTAGCCGTGCGTGAACGCGACACGGCGGCCATATTGTATAAGGCGGGGTAGGTGACTAGCGATCTGTTGGCACCACTGTAGCCCGGCCTAGTCGTGCGAGTACGCTACACGGCGGCCATATTGGATTAGTATTAACTGGTCACATCCGTGTGAATCTACACTCTCTTCCTTCGCTGTCCGTTTCAGGGGGGTTCTACACAGTTTGTGTTGCGCGCAAAGTATTAGGGGAGAGAGCTAGGCGTTGATTGTGTGGCGGACTGCGTCATACAATCTCGCAGTCTGCAACGCACTCTAGTTGATGAGGGAATAGGACACATTTGGCAGTTAGCAAATAGCTGTTCGCTCGGCCAAGAAGCATCCAACGTATATGAAACTTTGCAAAGTTGGCGATAAAGCATACATGGACAGCACTACAGTCATAGATTTTCAACATTTTGTCTTAACCTTCACGAATATAGTCAATAATTTTTTACTTCAAAATCGAAATTCATGACATTTTTTTAAAATATTTGTTTAGCACCAGAACTTTTTTTAAAACATTATCCTCCGCAAGCGGCAAAGGGTGACAGCCGACAAGTGTCGTTCTCTATCAGGGCACACTTTGGCGATCATCGGCATCGTCATCGTCTTGAAAACTAATTTATGTTTGTAAATTATTTTAAAAACACATTTTAAAAATGAATGTGTTACTGTAGAGCCTCAAATTTCCACTTTCGTGACATATGATCAAAATTTCAAACACCTGTGGTGTCAGTCGGCCGAGCGAACAGAAATTTGACTAAAACGTTTGTCCTATGATCTTTCAAACCAATTTTCTCCCATAATAACTTGTGCGCAATGTAAATATCACTGGTGATTATGAAAATCGTTTCTAAAGACCACTCCACAATGCGCGATGCATCTAATTTGTGTGGTAGAAAATATTTATTTTGGTACATAGGGAAAATGTAGAGAACGTCTGGAATAGTCTTAATTGTCATGAAGAAAAACATTTCAATTCTTATCATTTCAATTTTAATACTAAAAAATATACAAGTTTGAGTTTACTGAGGTGCAATTCAATAGTTTGCAATTCACTCTACTGCTTCCTTTAAATGTTCTTAATCTCAGTTGTCGCTATTTGTTAAAGAAGACTAGGGAGATAAATACTTTCGAGACAATCAAAATAATGACCTACCGAAGTATTGAATTATTCAAAATAAAAAATCTAAGATTTTGATACATAATACTAACTCCGTACAAAAAATTTCTAAGTACTGCTAGATTATTTTAATAATTTGAATAGCTGGCTTAATATCATAAATTACTTTACTAAAGGATAAGTCTGATTGCTTTTTTAATTAACTTGAAATTCCTCAAAAGCATTGGGTTGCAAGATTCGTTGTTATTGTGTCTGAAAGTAGCTTCCACAAAACTATTAAACTATAAACCATATATTATTTAAGGCAAGTTTTGTCATTCTCTACCAATACCAACATACAAATTATTTTCCAGTTTTTGTCAAAAAATTTACTTCATGGATTTTGTTTATTTTATTTGATAATATTAATAAACATGAGATTATTTCCCCCTCTTTTTTCTTCTCAGTCTATTTTTCTACCAACCCCATTTTTTGATTTCAATAATATTGGCTCTTTTTCAGAAACCTTTCTACCTAAACTCAACTCTTTCTTTACACTTCCAAAAATTTTGCTTTTTTTTTCAAAATCTTCCTTCTGATTTCTGTCTTTTCCCCGCAGTGTTTTCAGCCGGTGAATCCCCCATGCACTTGACTGTCTAATGTTGTTATTATAGGGCAGCTCCATTCCGTCCCCTCCGACGCTAAGCTGATCTACATGCCGGCGAAGAAGGAAGATCTGTTCGGTGCACCAGGTAACTTGACTTGGCCAGGAGTCGCTTTCACTGTGTCTCATCTCTACTAATCGTCTAATGCTTTCAGCGGGAGAAGGTGTCTCAGCATGGCTTCATGCTGCAGCCTCATGTCGTACATGTTATAATATTTCTCTCGGAGACGCTTGCGTAACTAAATTCAATTGGACAAGTGCTTTGAAAGACGATTTTGGATTTTGTAATTTTGTAATTTTGGATATTTTGGATATTTTTCCGTATTTACACGATTGTAAGACGACCTTGAATATAAGAACACCTTGAATATAGGACGACCTTCAATATAAGACGACCTTGAATATAAAACGACTTTGAATTTTGGAAGACCTTGAATATAACACGACCTTTAATATAAGACGACCTTGAATATAAGACGACATACCTCCATGATTTTACTTTGAACAGAATACAAAAATAACAGTCTTATAATCAAGGCTGATTCTCGTGTGGTTTTATTTTTTCCCCAAAAATGTGTCGATTCATTTCTTGTTGGTTTTTGTGAAGTATTTTTTTTAGATTTTAGAATTCAAGGTTTAAATAAATCGTTTAATCACACACAATTTTTTAAAATACATAATTAAACGAGGGAGCGGAGCGACTGAGTGTCTCCATTCAACTCAAACGGCTCTTATTCTGTGATTCTGTCTGTCTGTCTGTACGTCGAAAATCAGCCGTACCGCTGAACAGATTGGGCTGAAATTTTAAACAGACATCCGGTACGAGTTTACTAAGAACTGTTAACAAAATCAGCTAGATCCATTGCGATTTAATCCTACGATAAATAAAAATGTGATTTTAAAAATATCGATGGCATTTGTTTAGTAGCAGTTAGCAGGTTGACGTGGCCTGCATGGCCTAGTGGTAACCATTTAGCCTACCGCACGGATGGATGGGGTTCGATACCCGTCAGTTCTAACTTTTTTTTATATTTTTACACCCACATATTATTTTTGAGGGGTGTTAAATGGGAAATAAAAATTAGGTGATTTTGTTTTATCTTGGAAATTTGTTAATGTTTCACGCTTATACGTTTTGAATACGATTCGCATTTTGAATGTTCAATTTAAATAATTATTGTGGCAAGCAGAGTGAGTTCCTGTAAGGTGACCAGACGGTCCGGTTTTAGAAGTCAAAACACTTGGCTAACTCACTCGTTTAACAACGACTTTGGCGTTTCCCTAGTAATATATACACACGCATCGAATACGGATTTGTCTGAATATTGAATATACGTCATCAAAGTTGCCTGTCCTGTTAATGGTTACGAAGGCGTCTCATTGTACTTGCTTAAATTACTATTGTGTGAAAGGACAATACGTTTTTCTTGATGTAGCCCTGAGTCGTTCGGTCTCGCAGCTACGAGTCAGCATTGTGTCGCATATTATATTGTTATCAAGACATACTTCAAAACATTAATCAATATAGAAGGATCTTCGATAATTTATTAATTTTGAATTTTCAAAGTAAATTTTAGATTTTGTCTTTAAAACTCTTAAATTAAAAAAAAAAAATACTTTCGAAATTAACCTTTATTTTACCTATACTAATTTAAATCCGTGATTAACAATGCAAACTTGTAAAATAAAAGGAAATCAATAAAAACGTGTTGTTCCCCAAGAGGAAAAGAGAGAGAGAGTAAATTTGAAACACACCATTATTTGACCCTTTAGATTTCCTCCCCCACCCCTAGATAAAAAAAACAGAATAGATCACTAATACTTCTACAATGAACTAAATATTAATCATTTACATTGATCCTCAAAAAAATTATAAAAGAAGATAATTGATTCTAGAAAAAACTAATAAAAAAAATCATCTCTGAGTAAAGCTAATTACCTCTTAACTCAAAAATTAAATATTAATTAAAAAATCATAGTTTTGGTCCCTTCACTTTAGAAAGTTTAAAGAAGGGACTTTCAATTCGAATTAAATTATGAAAAAAACGTGTTAATCAAATTTAATGAGAACTTGTGAGTGATAAATAAATAATAGTCCCCCAGTGTTTAGAATGAGTTACCCCCCCCCCCGAATGTGTGAACTCTACATCTCTCCACACAGCTGACAGATTAACCCAAGACGGGGAAGATGGTGTATTAACGCTGAAGCTCACACAATCCATGTTAAAACTAATGGACCTGGCATGGAGCGAAGCGACCTTGTGTAGACTATATTAGCCGTGACGTCACAGGAACTTTTGCCCCTAGCAACGAACAATATGACTCTAAACAAACATAAGTTCTTGCATCGAACAGTTTGAAGGCCCGTATCTTGAACATAACACAATGTAGACCTATGATTTGATTATTAAATTATATTTGCCTACATAGTTGGCTTGGTCTGCTTTTAATTTAATGTCCCCCACACAGAAAATCAGTTATGTGGATAGACTCTAATCAGAATGTATTGTATTTATTTATTTATACAAACATAACCTATAAACTAGGCTTATTTCATTTTAATGAAAATAAAGCATTCAAACATTCATGGTTTGACGTAATTGTATATTTCCATCGTTGAAATAGATGGAAAAAATACATGAATGTGAACTGTTTAAAGATGCCTTTGAGAGAGTTCATCGGAAATTAGTTTGCAATAGATAATAACTGTGTTTAGAGGCAAAATATTTCCGTTACCATGGGGCGGCCATATTGACGTCACACTAATATAGTCTATTCGTAATCTAAATCTCATCTCATGTTGTTGTAAACTTCGCCATAGCCCTCGCCTTTCTGTGATGCATTTACCAGAACAGTGCAGTACATCACTATAATATACTTGTGCTATTATCGTAGTATTTGTCTATGTGATGCATTTATCAGAACGTTACAGTACATCACTATAATAATTCTTGTGCTATTTTCGTAATCGTAGTATTTGTCTTCTTCAATGTATTTATCAGAACAATGCAATACTACTTCTATCTTACTATCATTACTCTTCTATTATATTGAATTTACCTTCTTTAATGCATTTATGAGAACAGTGCAATATAATTTCAAATCTTACCTTATTTATTATTGTACTATCGTCCTAGTTTAACTTATTTTCTTTAACGTATTTAGTAAAATTATTAAATGTTGGCTTATCTTAGCCCTAATTACTATTATAAACGTATTTTCTAACAAATTAATGATAATAGTATTGAATAAAGTCATGAATCTTACATTCAATGTTAAAGACATTCTGCGATCAAAATATATATAAATGAGTATAGTTGTACAAAAAGTATTTTTTTGTCCAATATTATTGGCATTTTCCTTGATTTATAATATTGTTCGATCAATCGGTCATTATCATTCCAAATATTTGGCATTTCCGTTTGCATTTTGTTCAGACCTTTTTTTATGATTTGTTATTTTAAAGGGTCATTAGGAGACGAGAAATCGCGGTTATATATTATATTTTTAATTGGGTTCTTGGACCCCGATTTGGGTTTTGCGATTTTCGAACTTTTGGCCATAACTTTTCCGGAATTGGTCTAATCAAAAATTTAAAATTGCATTTCTCTTCGAATATTTAACTGCAATAATATAACAACGGTTCAATTTGGTTTTGTTTTCAAATGTACAGTCAGCGCCAAAAATTCAGATATCATGTGTTTAATTTTCAAAGCACGACCTGTACTAACAATTTATTTTCGAACTATTCATTTTCAATCATAATTCTTTAAATTAAATAACGAATTGATTGAGTTGTCTGGGTTTCTTGTACCTCTAAAACTATGGTAAGTAGTCAACGTTGTGGAGTGGTGTTGGTTTTGAGCTCAGCGATTTAATGCTGTGAACAGAATAAAATCTCAGAGCTCAAAATCAAGACCATTGATCAACCTCGCTTATTTACCATAGTTTAAGAGATACAAGAAACGCAGACAACTCAATCGATTTGTAATTTAATTTTAGGAATTATGATTGCAAGTGATTAATTCGGAGAAAAAATCGTAAGTCAGTACAGGTCGTGCTTTGTCAAATAAACACATGGTATCTGAATTTTCGGCACTGACTGTGCATTTCAAAGCAAAACCAAAATAAACCGTTGTGATACTGTTACAGTTAAATTAATGAAGAGAAATGCTACTTGAAATATTTTGTTTCGGCCAATTCCGGAAAAATTATGTCCAAAAGTATGAAAAGCATTAAATCCAAATTTGTCGAAAATAATATATTATACCCTCGCGATTTCTCGTCTCCTAATGACCCTTTACAATGATAAACCATAAAAATTACTCTCATAAAAATGCAAACGGAAATGCCATTCTAAACAGGAATAAAAGTGAACGAAAATTGAACCATTATTTAAGTAAGACCTGCCAATTAAATTCAGTTCTATTATTGTCATTTTAAAATTTAGTTAAATATAATATGTCCTTATTCATGATCATTGTAGTTGCAATTGTCACAGATTTTTCTGAAATTAAATTATGCTTATAATTCACAAGTCAATCATTCATATAACAAGGACACAAATTTAATTTCCTCGTGCTCATTTAAATAATATGAACCTCAATAATTTCAATATAATACATAATGCAGCAATAATGTACACATTTACAATGCAATTTTTATTCAAATGTGGATTTAAAATATTTACGACATGTTAGCCAAATGAAAAGTTTAGTTGTATGTGCAATACATTTATCATTACCATTACATTGCAGGTTAACTCATTGTTAGGATTAATTTGTGATTATACCACAGCCCATTGTACAAAATATTTTAATCATTGCCATCATAAACCATAAACATTTAACAAACATCAAATGTAAAAATGTCATAATGCTGGTGCGGGGTGGTGATACATTATTAATGTTACTCAATTTTAATAAACAATAATTATATTGTAAATACAATAATTCCACTGGTGCAGGGGCAAACTAAAGTTACTTTAACACTATAACAATGCGTAAATTAACTAGGTTCACTCCAGATTCTAAACTTGATGTAAAAAATGTTAAAGAATGTTTTGCTTTAGACAGTAAAATGTGATATTATGTAGATCTGATTAATTATGATTAAAATTGTGATTAAAATTGTGTGTCACAATTATGAATATTAGACCATCAAGTCACACTTAAAAAATTACGTAAGTGGCATGCCACTGTAATAAAATAAAATAAATGTATTATAATTATTGTATAATCGTCTTATTAGGACGTTGATTGCAATATTGATCGGCTTTGCCTTAAAGTTTGAGAATGCGGCGCAAATCAAGTGACCAAATTCTATATTTTAAATTTAAATTTAACTGTTCAAAACGCAATATGTAATAATTCGTAATATTTTATTACAATTTTTCTGAAGAAAATTCAAATAGTTTGATGTTTGGGGAATGGGCAAAAAAGGTGAGTATAAAATGCAAACCCGAATAAAGTAATTAGCTCGTTTGGCTATTACTAATGTGAAAATGGTAAGTAATGTATGACACTGCCCCGAGAAAATGTTTTAAGGTGTAATGTTATGATCGAGTGTGAACTTCAGCAAGAAGAGAAGCAAATTAGCTTTTTGACATAAAATAACGTCCCAAGAGCGCAAGAAATAGTGTCAATTTCGTAATATTTTGATGAGTATTCATAAAATATCTCCCAATAACTGACCAATTACGACATTTTAAAAAAAAATAAAAAAATTTCTTAAAATACCATAAGCGGAATTCAGTGGTCAATAACACTACTTAAATTCAAATTGTCACTATCATATCATTCATCTTTATAACCACAAAGAAGAAAAAGTTTTTTGTGACTCGTTAACTATTGAAGATGATAAGTAAAAATATTAATTTAATCGGAATTACTTTGTATTTGAAAGTCCAAAAAGTTCAGATTGAACATTAAACTCAATAAAAAGTTAGCAATTTTGTTCATGTTGCAAACCTAGGGGTATATTAAAGGGGTATTTAACCGCTAAACTCAAAAAATATATTTCATTCAGGCTCACTAGTAA
This sequence comes from Sweltsa coloradensis, assembly GCA_024449915.1. Taxonomy (NCBI): domain Eukaryota; kingdom Metazoa; phylum Arthropoda; class Insecta; order Plecoptera; family Chloroperlidae; genus Sweltsa; species Sweltsa coloradensis. The sequence continues at coordinate 80,074 of JAMZAV010001957.1, read as the reverse complement.
TGAATTTAGCAATTAACAGAAAAATTATTGGGGCCACCATGACCTCCCAAAAAATTGTCAAACATGACATTTTTCGAGCTAGGTCCCATCGGCAAAAATCTTCCATAAGAAATAACATGGGGACGATCTTTATGCCCCGTGACCTTGGAGGATTTTGATCAAAAAAAATATTGGCCATTATTGACGTACTCGACAGCCTTTTCTGTAAATTCTCTATATTTTGTTTTGTAATTTGGGCAAGTAGTTTGGTCAAAATATGCTGATTACCAAGATGGGGTGTGATTTTGGAATGCATATTTTTGCGTGTTTGAGGGTATATTTGGGCACAGTTTCAAGACACGATGTTATAAAGGGGCATTTTAGATTGGTACTATGCTCTAGTTTCTATGTGGACCAAAAAAGAAGCAGGTTAAAGCCGATTTAGGAAATTTTCCAAAACACCAATTTTCGCCAATTTCTGGATCAAAAAAATTCAAAAATTCGTGTTAAATCACAGTTAAAAGATATAATTTTTTAAATGGTCATTTAAGTGTAGTATTGTGCTATAGATCACGTGGTAAAAAATAATTTTTGGGTTTTTTAGCCCCTTTAAGAAAAGACGCTAAGAGTGACAACTTGTAACAACAGAGAACGGCCACCTCGAATTTTTATCACACCAACTGTATATTTTTGTATTATTGAGCGAGCGAAGCGAGCGTCTCCACTTGACTCTTATGGCTCGAATGTCTGTTTTTGTTTTTTTTTTTCTGTTACTGCTTCGATACAGGTCGCACCGTTTCTCTGATCGACCTGAAATTTTGCACACATGTACATACCACCTAGGCGGGTTGCTGTATAGTTTTGTGGCAAAATCGTTCAAAAAGTTAAAAAGTTACATTAAAGTTAATTGAAAGTTTTTTTTTCAAACTAAACGGCGACAAAATCTGAGGTGGCCAAATCATTTAGAATGTCCGTCCGATCACGAATATGTTATTTTTATTTTGATCCAATAAGTAGTATAATCTTAGTCGGAAATTACATTATAACAAAGTCCCGTTACCATGGCAACGGAAAGTCGCTCAGCTTTTTTGGCTCATGATAGCGGTCGAACGGAGGCTCGGATCGAGTTGAAATTTTGACCATCCGCAAGTTTCGTTCCCGATTGAATGCCATTAGTTTTGTGGCAAAATCGTTCAAAAAGTTATAAAGTTACATTAAAGTTAATCTAAAGTTTTTTTTTTTAACTAAACGGCGACAAAATCTGAGGTGGCCAAATCATTTAGAATGTCCGTCCGGTCACGAATATGTTAATTTTATTTTGATCCGATAAGTAGTGTAGATAGAAATTACATTTTAACAAAAGTAACGTTACCATGGCAACGAAAAGTCGCACAAGAATTCTGGTCACTATGTACTGCCACCTAGAAGTAATCAAGAGTTAAAATAGTTTTCCCAAAGAAATGATGTCAAGGTCCTCTAGATGGCGGTGGATTTTATCCATTCTCTCCTATTTTACAAATTTTCAGGTAAATCGGTCAAGACCTTAAAGACTTATTGGTATGTAACATTATGGGAATGTCGTACTCAGGTCGTGTTGCACGTACCGGTGCTCGCTCAACAACGCGTCCAACTGAGCGTTTTCCTAGTTCATCAAATTTAAAGGCGCGTCAACCGTTAGGTCATAATGCGCCACTCTAGCCTAGGCTAGGGGATATGGTAAGGAAAGTCTTATGCTGGTCAGAACCAGCCACAGATAGGGGTAGGGAAGGAGAATTTCTCACGTCGCGGTCGTTATCGTCTTTATCATCGTTCGTGGTGTCATTGTCGTCGTCAAAGGGAGGTCGTCAAGGGGAGAGGGAGGTGTCTCTGTAACGATTGCCAGAGCTCACCTCTAGTTTCAGGTAGGAAATTACACACTTACCAGCTGATGTTTGCGAGATGGACCTTTCCTCTTTCTTCGTCTTTTGCGATTAGCAGAACCATGCTCTGGGTCAAGTTCTCGGTTCTCCCCACCCCCCTCCTGGATATGGCAGAGTAAGTCAACTATTAGTTTTGTACAATAAAAATTCGAGGTGTCAGTTCTCTCTTGCAACAAGTAGTCACTTTTAGTATCGATCGAGATCGCCAACTTAATGAACAGACCCCCTGGATTATTTCGTGTGTTCTTTGCGCATAAACTGGAACCTAAGGAGACTCGGCACTCCCAACACGTACGAGCGTGACTAGCCTTGCGTATGCAGGTATGTGTGTGTGTGCGTGTGAGTATACCCCCGTGTGTGCGCGTGTGTGCGCGTGTGACGAGCCCCCATGCTTGTTCCAGGGCAGATCTTCTCTCAGTCTCTCTCAGTATGTGTGTGTATGTGTGTGTGTGCGCGTGAGTATACCCCCGTGTATGCGCGTGTGTGTGCGCGTGTGACGAGCCCCCATGCTTGTTCCAGGGCAGATCTTCTCTCAGTCTCTCTCTGTGCGGCCGCAGTTCTTCCAGACTAAGGAGGGCCCGGCAGAAGACGATGACTCCTACCTCGGTTACTCGGTCGTCGCCGGGAATTTCGACGGCACTGGGCAGCCAGGAGCGGCGGTGGGGATGCCCAAAGGGGTCGGCCCTCAAGGGGAAGGTAAGCATTTCCACATTCCAGACACCGTTCTCTTCCTGAAGGACTACACAGTCAAGGTCCACATTGGGAATGCAAATGATTGATTGATTGATTGGATATTGCTTAACGTCTCATATTTATGCAACTTGGCTAATCGAGATGAAGGGAGGGACGTAAGGGAAGACGCGGGGGGACAAGGGGTGGGACAGGCCTGTGCTGGTCAGAACCAGCCACAAGCGTATGGGGAGGGCAGGGGTCCCCACGTCGTGGTCGTCTTATTCCAGACATTAGTCTATGTCACCAACCAGCAACCTCATGCAGTGTAAGGACGCTGTCCATCGCTCAACTCTGGCCCACATAAGATTTTTAGTTATAGGTGCTTCGCACCAGGGACTAAAGCATACCAGGGGAGAGGTTTCGAGACCCATGATCATTCCCCAACAAATGTACAAATCAAGGCAACTTTTTTGAAGATGAAATTAAAAGTTTCTCCATCGGAGATTGAACCCAGGACCTCTCCTGTCCTGGCAGATGCTATCACCAATTGAGCTATGAAGACAACAGATAAAATTATATGTAGCTTTTTAATTCTGTATAGAAGTTCGCAAACAAGATTTCGTGTGTGTATGATGATTTTTTTATAAAATATTTAGGGATGCACAATGGACATCGATACTTTTTTCATTATCGATTATCGAAATGGTTTTGTCATTATCGAATCGATATTACGAATAAAAAATTCAAGCCCGTTCAGACATAGATGGAACCTCTTATGCTGTAAATGATATTCAATACAATACAATCTCATGTCACTCGCAGTGTTGTCTTTGTTTTTGCCTCCCGCTATCGGCTAAGTTCGCTCCCAAACATAAATCTCGAGTAAGACACCTTGTGACCTATCTCCGTCTGCCCAAGCAATAACGTGTTTCGGGCCGTTTTCAACCAATTAGTGATATTTCGATTATCGATAATGACTTCTGATTATCGATTATCGAAGTTTGATTATCGTATGTATCGCTAAAAATATTGATTTATACAAATATTTAATCGAAATTTGATTGAATTCAATATGTTTTCCTTGTTTTTCTTCAGGTGGTTCTGTACAGCTGGGACCTGAAGAACTCTCTGAATATCACGGGCGAACAGATCGGGGGCTACTTCGGGTACTCTCTGTGCACCTCGGACGTGGACGGGGACGGACTGGACGACCTTATTATTGGCGCGCCCATGTACTCGGCTGTCACCGACAACAACGAGATGAAGTACGAGACCGGACGCATCTACGTCGTCTACCAGGGAACAGAGGTGGGTGGTTAACTCCTTACAGATCGGGGGCTACTTCGGGTACTCTCTGTGCACCTCGGACGTGGACGGGGACGGACTGGACGACCTTATTATTGGTGCGCCCATGTACTCGGCTGTCACCGACAACAACGAGATGAAGTACGAGACCGGACGCATCTACGTCGTCTACCAGGGAACAGAGGTGGGTGTTAACTCCTTAGCCTGACATAAACTAGGAAAACGCTTAAGTCCCACCGCGTTGATGGATGAGCTTTTTTGTGAGTTTTTAGTTTGCGTAGGACCAAACGAAAAATTCAAAATTTTCTTAACATTACTGGTAAATTTTATCGGATCTTGTCCCAATTGACATTTAAGCGCCCACCGCGTTTTTTTTTAAACTTTTTATGTAGGCCCTTTTGATCGGTAATAATTCGATCTTGACATTTACTCCCCCACCCCCACCTCCGCCATCCCCGGTCACTATTCTCCAGGATCACATCCACCCAAACGTTTTCTGAAAAAAAGATCTACCTAATTTTTTATAGTTAATAAAAACACAATTATTATTTGAAAAATTTGATTCCCCTTCTAAATCATTGTTTGACGTGTAATCCACTTTTGAGATAACAACACCCCCTACACCCCCTGACGCCCGTCTAGCAGACGTGGTAATATGGCCAGTGGGGGAAATCTGCACAGGGTGCAATGTTCAGGTATCTAAATTGATACGTATATTGGAGTTAGGACAATTGTGAAGAGATGTCCTAGGGCTGTGTAAGAGGACTCAGTCCCTTGCATTCGCATTAACGACTGAGGAAAACCTTTGAACAACTTTCAGTCAGGATTACCGGACTATTGACCTCCCGAATCAGTCTCACGTTACGCGTTAGACCACTTTTCAACGCTGTCAAAACATGTTTCATCCTCATAAAGACATAAGGTGCTAAAAAATAACTGTGGAGTGAAATAAGAAGTCCTCGTCTTTATTTGCTTTAAAAACATAACTTTTTGTTATAAAAACGCCTTTGTTGCTGGTAATATGTAGTGTATATCAATTCTCTCATGTTAAACTAGTCGTCCGCATAGTACGTACTATTAGGGCGCTGGACCGAAGCGTATGGGTTCGGGTTAAAATCCCGCACAACCCATGTTCTTTTGTAATCATCTTCCATCGTCAACTTTCACCACTCATCGTCTCGAATAGCCTAAATACATTAATATGAGACGTTAAGCAACAGAAATCATCTTTATGTCAATCTATACATTCACATTACGCGAACCCGGCACCTCCACCAAATCAATACTTTATACTTTTGTTTAAAGTAGAACATTATACAAAAGAATAAATTCTATAAACATAGGTAGATGGATAGATAAACGTCTTTATTGTCCAGGCGAGATTATGGCCAGCTAGGCCTTTTCTTCCATCCAGCCTTATATAAATACATTCTTACAGATTGAACAATTTGTAAGAAAATATTTGAAGATATTAAATTTACATTTTTATAGTGCATTCATATACATTCTACACATCATTCATCTCATTCATACCATCACTAAGTGAGTTGGCTACAGAAGTTTAGACCAAGCAACAGCATAATATTGTGAGTTTAGACATAATGTGCATTTTTTTATTTGTCAGCATTCCCATGGCATTTTTTTGGGAAATATTATTCATGAATTTTACTCCTAAAAATAACTAGTATTGATATGGGTGTCCCTGATGTTTGTAGGTCACGTTCCAAGTTCTAATTGCGTAGTAACTAAACATAAACCTGTCTTCACATGTAAGGAAATACTAATAAAGTGGTCCCAACGAAAGAATGTAGATAGCTCGAAATGGTTTTCCCAACATAACAACTTTGTCAACTCGATTCACGCTAGCAAAGCGTGGATCTAGCACACGGAGGAACTTCGTGATCTAGCAGAGATAAGTTTTGCTTACGTTGGTAAAATATATTTCTCTTTCATACACAAAGGCGACATTACATTTACCGAGCATTCACACTACCCCCACCACTGCAAAGCATCTGCATTCTTTCGTTGGAGCTAGTATAGCACATTAGGACTACGAGTCCATCCCTTATTACCATTCATTTGGTTCAGGGTTCTAATCCAGGTTCGGCCTGGGTGTTTAAGCTGAAATGTGTTTTGTCATGTGACTCAGTGACACTAGAGCCGTCCTAGCAACGGAACACAACACGTTTGCAATACTTCTGAAAATAAGCTGTTTTAATTTAAAGGACAGATGATAAATTAATAATTTATTTATTGTTTATTATAATATATATATTATAATTATTATTATTTAGATGAATTTACTTTTTTTTATACGTTTCAGAAAAAATTCGAATTCACGAGCACAAGGGATGGTATTAACTCCAAGGGAAGGTTCGGTCTCTCCCTGGCCGGTCTAGGCGACATCAACAAGGACGGTTACGAGGACATAGCAGTGGGTGCTCCCTACGATGGGGTCCCCGTCTTCGGGGTCGACGGGAAGAGAACGGGGACCAGCGAGAGAGGCGCAGTCTACATATACCACGGCTCCAAGACAGGGATCATGGAGAAGCCTTCGCAGGTAGGGAGGATTTCCTTGGATTCAGTGGTGTCTCAAGGAGAAAGGGATGGGGTATGAGTAAATCCCTGCCCCCCCCCCCCCTCCGCCACCATGCTCTAAAAAAGAGTGTGATTGAGAGTGGAAGAAAGAAAAAATGAGCGAGCAAACTATTGAATTTAGGCAAAATAAATTTGTACGAATTTATTTATTTATTTTTAAATACCTTTTACAAACCCGTGCCCGTGGTGTGTTTTTCTCTTGTTGTCAGTTCTAGTCAACTTTATGAAATTGATCAGGAGAGTTAAAAGAAGTTTGAGATACTTGCCTTGCCGTTCTTCGGTCAGATTTTACCTACATTTAGCTAGTACATCTAAAGTGTATCTTATTTATTTAACGTCTATCTTATATTCAATTCTAAAACTGATGTACAAAAGAGGTCAACTGAATCAAACTAATCACATAGGCCCTATATACAGACAAAATTTGAATATAAACAATAGTGATAATTATTGATTAAAATGACCAAATTTAAAAAATGAAAAAAGAACAAAAAATTTAATTTAAAAAAGCATGTAAAAACATTACATAAAAGTAAAACTATTCTGTCTGTCTTGCTTCAGGTGATCTTCGCCGAGGACATCCGACCCGATATCTCCACCTTTGGTTTCTCTCTGGCTGGAGGTCTCGACCTGGACGACAACGAGTACCCCGACATCGCTGTCGGCGCGTACGAGTCTGAGACGGCCATCTTCCTCAGGTAACACAATGGAGGAGCCGCGAGCATGAACCGTGTAACTGACAAAACATCGATGTGAGATACGAGCAGTTGCGGCGGCGGCAACATCGCCCGGTGAAGCCACGCGTAGACAGCTGCAAGCTAATACATATTCGCTCAGTGTGGCGCTACCTGTGTGCAGATTGGTGAACTAGGAAGTGTATCATGACTTCAAATAGAACGGCGCGACCACGGCTGGCCGCGCGAGCATAAACCGGGTAACGCGCGTTAGACGGTTTATGCGCACGGCCCCTCTGTTTCCTAGAGCTCTTACCAGCGTGAATCATGTGAAACACTCCCTCACTGTGAACTTCTGGAAGTAAAATACAAATTTAATATACCTGTATTGATTGTAAGATAACTAGAGTATCTACTAAAGATTGAGTGATTGTCAGTGCCCAGTGGGATATTCATACTTCCTTAGTTATCATCACCATCCCTTTCCCACTACCATCCTACTACTGAGAAGCCAAATTATTCCTTAGTTACATCCTTCCGCAATCATATCTCTCCACATCTTCCCAGCTCTCTCCTCTTGCCACAATGTCTCTTGCTATGGCATCCTTCCATCTCTTCTTTGGCCTCTCCCATCTTCTTCCTTCAATCCTTTTTTTATACATTCTCGTGGGCATCCCAATTAATTATCTCAGCAAATGGCCAACCATTACTCAATCACTTCACTTGGAACATATTCTATCACTTGGAACTTACCCTATCACTTGGAACTTACACCATCACTTGGAACTAACTCCATCACTTGGAACTTACTCCAGCACTTGGAACTTACACCATCACTTGGAACTTACTCCATCACTTGGAACTTACTCCATCACTTGGAACTTACTCCATCACTTGGATCATCACTGATACTCCTCAGGACTATCCAGCACTTGGAACTACACATCTAGAAACTCCATCACTTGGAACTTACTCCCTCACTTGGAACTAATGTTACCGTTGTGTTGTCCAGGTCCCGGCCGGTCATCAAGATGTCAGCCTCTCTTCAGTTCGGCACCCTGTCCAAGCTGATCAGTCTCAAGGAGCGGAACTGCACAACGCGAGACGGGACCCTCGTCACCTGTATCCCGCTCAAGGGATGTCTCGAGTACAGCGGGGTGGGGGTGGACAGCAGGCTAGGTAGGGAACATGACCAGAAACAACGTACCCCCTTTAGTTTATTTGACATTACATTTGGCTAATTGTGTTTGTATCATCCGGGATAACGAAAATCTTGAATTCAAAATATGGTGCATTGCCTACTATATTACTGGAAAGGTTTTATAACATTATTAAATTTCGCCTTTTATTTAGTTAAAAGAAAAATAGGTTTGATTTGATTTATTCGAACATTATGGTTATATTCAGAAAATATTGTCAATCCATATACATGGAATTCAGAAGATCTGAGTGACCATCTAGTGTCGGTCACATCGTATAAAACCAACGTCTGACCATTTTCCTGCCTTTTCGAACACCCTTGGTTAGGTTGAGAGGTAGGCTATTACTGCAGTCTTGAATGTCGTCCTAAAATGTTTAATGCTATTTCTACCAAGAATGTGAACCTTTCACAAACATTGAAAGAAAACACAATGGCTTGTTTATTAGTTTATTGTTGTTAACCTTATTTATTTAATTATTTTTATTTATTTGATTCTCTTAACTTTCTGCTTGAGTTTTTCTACAAAACAAGATAATTTACTGCACACTATTACATCGAAGTTCTCTTGTTTGTTCCAGACTTTGACATTCAGTTCGTGTTGGACTCAAAGAAGACGAAAGACGTAAGGATGTTCTTCATAACGAACGAGGGTCGCTACTCTCAGAACTACAGCATCAAACTAGACAAGGAAAGGCAGTTCTGCAAGACAGAGAGGGTCTACATCAAGGTAAGCTCATACCGGCTGGTCAAGTATACGTATCTAAACGAGTATAGGCGTCAGGTTTATTTTTAAATGTCAAGTTCAAAATAAGGTGTGTGGCCAAGCACCAGTTGCAATAGTTTTTGTGATATTTGGGTCGATTCTGACCAAACGGGTGGAGCTACAACGTTCAAATTTTACATGGACATTAAAGTAATGGTGATGTAGTTTCTTTTGAAAGAAAAAGTTGAAAAAGTTAGCCAGAATTCATAAAAAATAAAGGTTTTAACATAAGCCTTTTACAGGAGTATAATAATAATTATACTCCTGTAGTTACTTGTTAATAATTAAAAACTTGACACAACATGATACAACTTGATAGAAACTTGACAATAATCACCTACAATGCCTACAAAAGGGAAGTCTTTGGGCCTCGATATACTTTACATTATATTGTTAATTGGTATAACCATAGCAATTAATACTACTTTATATTTAACATAAATAACTTTGCAATGGAACTTGAAAAATTAATGGTATCCCATACATACAAAAAACTAAGTATTCATTTGACAGAAATAGTCAACCAAAAAAGCTCATCCATCAACGCGACTGGTAAAAGCGTTTGCAAAGCGGCCTAGTTTTTCTTTAATGAGTCCAGTAGAAGATAGTTATTATTTTCCTTCCAGATGAATAGAATGGAAAATATAATGCAAATGGTGGAGGTGCCGGGTATCCACTTTAATTTCATACTTTATTATTCACAACATAAAATTATGTTTACCGTATTTACTCGCTTATAGGCCGCCCTCGAGTAAAGGCCGCACCCTTATTTTGACCACTCAGATTTTAAAGATTTGGATATAAATACTATTGATAAATGGCTTCACATAATGGCATAATGGCATAACTTGACAATTTCAAATATACCCGAGGCCTATACTTGCATAAATACAGTAGTTTTACAAGTTTGCTATTAATATACTCTTTACAATAATAAAAATAACTATGTCAAAGCATTTCAACAAACGTTTAAGGCTTAATTGTATTTTGTATCCAGACCACCATACTTGTCTCATCAGTCAGATTGTGCATGTTTCAGAAGATAGCACCGAAGCTTTGACCACGAAGTAGCTAAGCTATTACCTTTAAATATTTAAATTCATCAAAGTTGATTACCGCCATTTTTTATGTATTACATATTTTTTTACAATAAAATTAATGGAACAGACTTCTGTTTATTTACCAAAAACATTATTGTGTTGGCAAAGTAAAAATATAAGGAGCTAGCTTATTTAAAACATTTTACACATTAATAAATATTAATTAAATAAGCTCATCCAAACTTGTTATTCTTACACACACTGCGACAAAATTCCTAAATATAGTGTACTGTCCTATTAAAGAATCCTTTTCTTGTGTTATAATAAATTAAGTAAATAACTGAAATATACATTTTAATGTTACGTACTTTAGAAACACTAATCAAGACTTTCATTCACCACATCGACTGATGTAGCTCAAGCGTAACGCCCAAGACTCTGATCAGGATGGCCCCGGGTTCTACAACCACCATTGGAAATACCGACAGGAAGTTTTGACTAAACTTTTCTCCAGTCATTTAAGCAAATGCAAGGGATTGACATTTCCTTCACAACTACCCCAACTAAAAAATACCTAGCCTAGACCCCTTGCAGTTGTCCATGGGTCGTTGTCCGTGGGAGATTTAAAGGCGAATCAATGGTTATTGACTCTTTCTATTCTTAACCCAAGACATTGTATAGCACCTGATGTCCTTGATGTTTTTTTTGCCTTAATTAAGGGGACCAGGTAGGGAGCATTTAACATGGGATTTTGATAAACTTAAGGAAATTTTTTTTTAGAAACCACCCGTACTTCAGTTATGGACCTAAATTTTTGGGACATTATAGATGTATGTGTTATTAATGAAATGACCTATGGTCAATTATCTACCGTCAGTAGTTTAAGTTACACCACATTTCAGGTCTATTAACATTTTTATGTAAGAATTTATGACATTTTAATGTATATATCTCTTGGCATCTACGTCCTCATCTAACCTCCCCCCCCATGCTCTTCTTGCAGTCTAGCATCAGAGACAAGCTGACCCCCCTTGAGGCAGAACTCCGCTACAGTCTGCGATCTGCGGCGGGAGGGGGAGGGGCCGTCTACTCCGACTCTAGACGCTACGCTCGATCACTCACTCCAATCCTCGATCAAAACATGGCCGCCGTGCAGAAGGACTCCATTAACATCGAGAAGAACTGCGGCAAAGACAACATCTGTATCCCCGACCTGAAGCTCATCTCTAGGCCGTGAGTACCGTATATTAAGTTTTATGCATAGATATTGAACCCCTATTGTAGGCTAGATAAGCAGTCGGTGGTCCACTTCCGTGACAATTAGAAGCCATCTTAAAATTCCAGTTTATGTTAATCAAATGGGAGCAATTTGTAGCACAAATAGTTCTCAAGATTGCCGCCAGGTTGACAGGTAAGCATACTAGCCTTCAACACCAAATGATTACTAAATTTACTTATGCAATAACTTCTTTTTGTTTCTGTTTGTTCATTACCATGCTGCACAAGCTAAAACCATATCAAACAATCCCGTAAAATACTTTATTGCATTAAAAAAGCATCAATTAAAACGCCAAATCGCCATCTCGAAATGGGCCGATTGACTTCTCAATTTGCTACGCTCGCGCCAGTGCGGAGGTATAGGAGACTGCTAATCTAGCCTACAATGGGTTCAATATCTATGGTTTTATGTCAGTAGGGGCTTTCCTTTTAAACTAGGACCCACCACCAACTCGAAGAAAGTCCTTACTTTTGTTCAGGCCATAAATGTTGAGCATTATAATCCCTTCAAAGCACTCACCTAACACCCAACTCGCTACTCGGCCCTTTCATTGACAAGGATCAAATTTACAATTTACAATCGAAATCTGTTGAAATTATTGACGATTACTTTTCTTACAGAGAAAATTGGTATCTTATTGTGCGAGGTGAGCGCTATTCCGATGATATGGCATATAAATTATAATGATTGACATGGCCACATACAATTAACAAAACAAATATAAAGTTTGATTATGCAATCTAAAAATTTAAAAAATTTGTCCCTTTCACCCCTGAACCTAAAGTAAAGCTAAAACGTAGATTTTTTACTTAGTATTCATCAAACATTCATACACAATAAGAAATTTCGTATGAAACTTTTTTTTTGTATTTTAGATTGTTTGAAAAATTTTGGATTTTGAATATATGCTACAATTTCCATATTTTTTTAAAGTTTTTTTAAGTTTTTAGTTCAAGAACAAGCATCTTTCGTAATTAAAAAAATGAAAATTAGGTAAAAAATGGATAATTTATTATTTTTTTCTAATTTGTATATATTATTTACAAAATTCAACAATTTTCAATCTTTTACACTAAAAGACTTCCAAAACGTTGTACAGGGCGTAAATATTATCCTATGTGAATGTGCGATAGCTCTATGTGCTCAGGAGCAGTGGGACTCAAAAGTCCCGTCAGGCTTATTGAGCTATTATCCTATCCAATAACACTAAGGTTAACCCTTTCATCCCTGACGGGACTTCCAAGTCCCTTTATTTAAAAAGTTAAAATTAAAATTTGTTTGAAATAGAATTTAACTTGTAATATAAATAAAGACTCAGTCCGCACTCATCACTCATCATTGTTTCCCCCCAGGAGCGTGGATCAGTACCTGCTGGGCTCCGGAGAAACCTTCGCCATCGACGTCGTCGTGGAGAACAACGGTGAAGACGCGTTCGAAGCTGTTTACAACCTGCGCCTGCCTCCTGGCATGAACTACACCAAGATCAAACGTATCGACGACTTCGAGCGCGAGATCCCCGTCCAGTGTTCCGCGCCGTCGCCCTCGACCAACAACACGCTGAGGTGTGACATCGGGAACCCGCTGCCCAAGAGGAGACTGGTACGCTCGCATCTTATTGCTTTCTGAACTACGTATAGAACTATTAACAAAACTCTGTTGAACGGAAACAATTGCCACAAGGACATAGAATAAAAATAACAAAAATGAATAACAAAATTGTAAAAAAAATATATACACTTTTTCAATACAAATTACTATTTTAAAATACAACACATAACACATTATAAAATGCCAAAATTTCAAAATAACAAAATCTACAAAACTTAACAAATTTACCATGGAACTTAGCAAATTTTCTTTTCACAAATTTTTAAAGTAAGGTAGCAATATTAAATTCTTGAGTATGCTTTGCATTCTTTCCTTTTTTTTTAACAATACCAGAACTTGATTCAAGGTACGCAAGCGGCTAAGGGTGACTTCTTGACCTTAATCGTACAATCGAATGCCAATATAAAATATTGAATATCAAAGCTAGGAACATGTATATTTATGTTGTTATAGTTATCTCTATTATTAAATTATTGTTTTCTGGTATAACACTTTTAAGAATTCGTAAATCACATAATATCACAACTTGGTTCATTACATTATTACAACCAGTTACTTGATAAGAGTGTCTTATAACAAGATGTACTGAATCCTCCCCTGTTCCCCCAGGTACACTTCAAGGTTCTATTGTCCCCGTTCCACAAACCTGGAATGAAGTCCCGATACGAGTTCTTCATGGAAGTCAACACGACCAACCCCGAAAACAAATCGTCGACCTACGACAACACCCGAACGATGTCCATTCCCATCTGGGTGCAGACTGACCACATCGTCTCGGGGTGAGTTACTATTGTCGTTATATCTAAATATAAATACTTGTTGATGTTTCTCTATTTGTGATTGCTATTCACAATCGAAGATCAAGTTTTGCCATCTTGAGTTTGTTATTATTTGTATAAAATAATTTAAAAACATATGAAATAGAAGAGACTTTTGCTTAATATTGCAATATTGAGTTCCAAACAGTGCATTTCAATTTTTTGTATTTCATTATACAAAACCATGTTCTTCTCTTATAATATGTACACTCTATACACAGTTAATATCTTATATTTTATACTATTAGTAAAAGTAAAATTTATTAAACTAACAAGTAACAAGACATGCTTTATTAAAATTGTCAATAATTTTTTATGAATTGATAACATTATTTTGAATAAATAATTTTAAGTACTAATATCAAAGATTTTGTGTCTTTATCAATTTTGTTCTTGATGATGATAGAATTTAATAAATAAAGTAATTCTTACTTAGGGAAGGATTGAACCCGAAATTTCTGTATTGGAAGTGGGGAATTAAACCACTGGACGTATCGAGTTTGTGTCTGTTGCAGCTTCTCGTATCCCTCGGACATCCCGTACAACATGAGTCAGTACCGCTCGGAGAGTGTAACCAAAGAGTCCGAGATCGGTCCACAGGTTGTTCACATCTACAATATCAAGAACCAGGGTCCGTCGGACATCGTCGAGGCTGAGGCGTTCTTCGTTTGGCCCTCGCACACGCAAGACGGTGAGATGACGCTACGGGTTTTAGTTTCATTTTAATTGATTTCACAAATTTAATATATATATAAATTAATGTGATAATATTAAAATATGTCTTATGTAATATTGCCTATACACCTTGTCTGTAGATTATTATTCTTTTATTTTTTTATAAATTTCAAAATCTACAGTCATATTTATTATTTGGAGAGCATGAGTTTTTTTAAAAATCAATTTGGATCCAAGTGTAATAAAGTGATTTTCTACATTGTAATCTGTATGAATGTTTACAGACGATGAGCTGCTCTACTTACTCGACCAACCTCAAACAAACGGAAAAGTTCGTTGTGATATTGTTCCTAACGCAAACGCACTCAAAATCACTCTCGATCCCCCGACCAAGTCCTACTTGGAACTTCACGGTGTCACGCTGGACCAAACATACCACTCTGGCATTGCGTTAGGACAATCTTCATCGTCATCCTCTTCATCCTCTTCTTCTTCCTCGTCGTCGTCTTCCTCTGGAACCACATTCACGTCTTATAGTTCCAATTCGAGTAGTAGTTCCAGTGGAGGAGGAAGTCACGTCCATACAAGCTATGACAGGAACCAGATCACTGGACAACGCGGCGGACAGACGATGACCGACGAACAGCGGAGAGCGTACGAACAAGAGAGCGGAGAGAGACATTCCGGGCAAGGCGGACGCGGGAGTGTTCACCATTCGGGTTCGACTAGTACTTCGCACAGTTCGGGCGGGATTCAGAGCGGCGGTGGGAGAGTGCAAGGTGTTGAGGGCGGTCGAGGGCAAGGCAGCTTTGAGTACAACAGAACAGAAGAACACAGCAGTCGAGGGACGGGAGGAGTACGGACTGAAGTAGGCGGTGGCGTGTATCAAGGAGGCCATGGATCCACTCAAGGAGGCCACGTTCAATTTAACAGGACAGTCGTTACTGGAGATGGAGGTGGCAGGGTCGTGACGAATTCACAAGGCGGTAGAGAGTCGACTTATCAAGGGGGATATGGTGGCGGTAGAGGTTCCGAAGGTAGAGGATCACAAGGGAGTGGCGATTCAGACGGAAGAAATTCACAAGGGAATCGTGGATATGAAGGAAGGGTACCGGCAGGTAGCGGTGACTACGACAGGCAACACGGAGGAGGGGCTAGAATTCACAGTGAAATCCCTGAAGAGGAGGGCACCTACATTGGAAGTAGAGTGAGGGGTAGTGGAGGTCTCACAAAACTTGAACAAGATTACAGTTCTTTCGGCTCGAGACCGGTACAGAGTAGTCGGGATCGAGACGAGTGGAGGCGGCAACAGGCGAGTCAGGCGGAATGGAGGGCGAGTCAAGGAACAAGGGTGTCATCGGGTGGATATAGTTCCGGTGGGTCACGCACCTACGGGTACGGAGAGGGGTATAACACGGACGGTACAAGAACCCGCGAGCAGAGTGGGGGAGGCGAGTATTCTTCCACAAGAACCCACACTCAAGGAGGCACTTTGGATTATGATGCACGGGGGAGAGGTCGAAACCAGGGAAGTGACTACAGCGCTGGGGGGTCGAGAGTTTACCATCAAGGTGGCGCTGGACACTCGAGCTCGTCATCTTCGGGGACGTACAATCAGGGTAACAGCGGTGATCACAGCGCTGGGGGGTCAAGAGTCTACCATCAAGGTGGCGCAGGACACTCGAGTTCATCATCTTCGGGGACGTACAATCAGGGTAACAGCGGTGATTACAGCGCAGGCGGAACTAGAATTGGTGGACATAGTGGCGGCGCGGTCATTCACGAAGAGTATGGTTCTTTAGGAGGTGCTGGAAATGTAGGACGACACGAAGAAAGGACCCACCATGAGAGTAGAAACTTCACGGCAACCTTTAGCGAAGACGGGAATGCTCCGAGACATTTTAGTAACTTTTCCTTTGCGAACTTTAGTTCGGGGGGTAAGAACGCATCCGGGGCGTGGCAGTCGGGTGAGGATTTAAGCTCGAGCGGACACTTGGGCAATGTTGGTGCCGGACATTCAGGAAGCCACGAGACGGTTTCGAGGACAAAGATTACCTACGGGGATGCGCGGGAAAGTCTATTGGAAAGGCACGGAGAATCGAGTATATCGCGAAGCGGCTACAATGTCGGCAACCCGAGCAGTGCGGAAAAGACAAACTGGTCGACGGAAACGCGAACACATACGGGTGGTGCCGGTTTATCGGGTTCGAACGTCGTCGACGGACTCGGTCTTTACAACTGGACGAATCCCGTCGGGGACTTCGGAGTGCACGGTTCGAGCGGAGCGAGGAGAACGGAAGGGGGATACTCGAGGTCTAGTTCGAGGCAATGGTCGTCGGGCGACGAGGAAACTACGGTAGAACCCGGATTGAGAAGAGCGTCTGCGAGGCGGGAATCCAGGGCGAAATCTGGAGAACAGGGCGACAACCACAGGGAACAAACTGCATCGAGACAGAACGCGCGGTCAAGTTCGACATCAGAAACTAGGTGAGAATACAGTTTCATTATTATGCAATTCTTTATCTTTTGCTTATTTTTGTGTTCATAGTGTAACGTTTTGTTAACCACCCACAATGAATCCATCACAAACTACTACAAGCGTTATTACTACGAGTTTTAGATTTTTTTATTGAAACCTTCGAAACGACATCATGTCATAGGCCTACTTAAGGATACAGAACTGCTTATGGGTTGTGCTTTTTGTAGAGGAATGTCAATGGGATATTTTATGGGACTCGAACCCAATATTTCATTGCTGACCAAGGAAAATCTTAGAGAAAAAGAATGTTCAAGAAAAGTTCCTATTTTATTCTCATTTGATTTCCCCAAATAAAACCTCGAGGTTGATAGGAGAGGTCTCATTCTGTATAATATATTACTGTAATCCCCCAATAATCTCTATGGTAACCTGGGATCACATTGATAAGAGCAAGCCCATATTAAAACTTGAGTTCTCTTATTCTTCTGTTTTGTGTTTTTGTGTGTTTTTGTGTGTTTTTGTGCGAGTTTTATTGTTAGTTTACAAAATCTTGCCACAAAATTGTGCCCCCCCCCCTTATCCCTCCCCCCTCTGATAAAATTTAGGGGGCGGTCGCCCCCCCCCTCTCGTCCCCCGTAGTTACACCACTGATCCTCACCTTCCTACAAAATCAAAATATGTGTGTGATGAGTTTCTCTTTGTCTCCAGCTCGTCAAAGACTTCGTTCGCTGGCGCGGACACCAAGACGAGGAATCTCAACTCGATGCAAGATATAGACGACAGATTCGTGTTGTACAATCGCTTCGAGCGGTCCGTCAGCGAACTTATCGACATAAACCTTCGCGACAACGAAGAAGCTAAGATCAGAAATAGAAGATCAGACGATACGGACGAACGGTGGGATGCAGAAGCCAACGATGAAGGTACATACTTCTGCTTTTGTATTCTTCACAATTATGTTGCTCAAATAACTCGTAAACCATAAACTGTTGGCCGAGCTCGAGAAAACCAGCTTTTTATGCAGAATGCAGAAATTTAGTCTGTTGTTTACTTGGAAGCTCTATCGTTTGTCCTATTGGGTTATTTGAGTCAAAAAGTTGAAAATGTAAGAATTTTGCTGAGCACATTTTCCAAAAATTTCTCATTTTGTTAGTAAGTGACCAAAAATGTGCCACAAAATATGTAATTTGTGGTCATTTCACAAGCTTGCGAGGGGGAAAAATATTTGAAATGTTAAAAATTTAAAATGTGCTTTTGATAGCGACATGAGCTCATTGCTTGTTAACATTGTCCCAAAAATTCAAATTTTAGGTTGAAAATTGGAGGTCGAAAAGTGGTCCAGACTGTATGTGATATTACATAGATGAATTTGCCGATTAAGCTAATTCTTAAATTGGCATTTAACATTGTAAAGAGTTGGCCCGATCTTGAAGGTGTGAAAGCATTAGTATCTAGATCTACTTTGTGAAGGATATTGCTATACTAGTGCATGGATGAAGTTCATGAATAGAAGTCATTGCCTCCCAAGGTTTGAGGTCCTGAAAAAATATCTCAAACTCTGGTTGTCTCTTGTGAACAAAATCCACCAGCTAAAACTTCTTTGATTTAGTAATTTTTATTTAACTGCTGTTTTTACCACCTTTTTATTGTATAGCCGACAACTCCCAGCATGATGATGAAGATGATGATGATGACGGAGATGATTGATGATTGCAGGTTTCGTCGGTGACAGCGTTGCGAGGCAGGCGTCTGACTCGGAGCTAGCCAGGACACTCGACTGTGAGGTGCCCAAGTGCAGCAAGATGAGGTGCGTGATCAAGAATCTGAAGAAGGACGAGGAGGTCTTCATCGGGATGAGGTATCGCGTCTGGGTGCGGACGCTCGAGAAGGTTAGTGAACGTCGCTTGTGTCTTAGCAACACCTCGACTTGTTGAGATGTGTTATATTATGTGATTCATATTAGCCATTTGGCATGTCAGTTATGAATGTTTAAGCACCTAGCACCTCCACCGTGTGTATAGTAGGAAATACTAATATTTATTATTAGTGAATACCTGGCACCTCCACCATTTTGCAACAAATTGTAATCAACTATTGCTATTTTTGTGAGCTTTGTAATTGTATCAAATAAATAAACTCACTCAACTCATGTGTAGAAGTAGGAAAGACTTTTTCATACCCGGCACCTCCACCATTTTGAACCAAAATAGTTATTGTAAGCTTTGTATGCAATTGAATAAAATCACGTTGTATAACATTGTATTCGACATAGTTTTCTATTTGCATTTCGTTCAGTACAATGTTCTTTTGTGCACCTGAGTTGACCTATTTAGATGTTGTTTGATTTTTTGATATCACTTTTATTTTTGTGCTTTAGTATTTTAATTTAATGTTAAAGTCTACATCCCACTTGTGGAGCTTGCTGTGTTGTAAATGGCAATAAATAAAATAAACAATTACTGTGAGAGACCCGGCACCTCCACCATTTTGTACCAACTTGTAATTATTGTTTTTTTTTGTAAACTTTGTAATTGTTTCGAATAAATAAACTCAACTCTACTCATGTGAAGATGTAGGAAAGACTACTAACAATTACTGCGGGAGACCCGGCACCTCCACCATTTAAAGAAATAACAAAGCAAGAATCAATCAAGAAGTTATTACTTATTAAGTAAACTGCCACGGTGGCTCAGGGGTAAAGCATCCGACCGGCAATCAGGAGACCCGGGTTCAATACCTGGCTGAGATGGATGTTGGAATTTTTTAATCGACATACATATTATTATCATTATTACATTCTCACTAAATTTTAATATCACGCCTGCTAACATAACATAATTCTTTTTTTCTCGATTTGGATAGTCGGGAAACACTCCCGTAGGTGGAATTGTTAATATTTAATACAATCCAGAAATTAAAAAATCCCCGATCGGGATGGATTTTTTTATTTCTGGATTGTATTAAATATTAATAACATAATTCGTTGGTCTTGTACAACGGTCTTGTGCTTCCGATGCAGAAGGTCCAGGGTTCGATCCCCACTATACGCCGAAGTTTATTTAACTTCTGATATGGGCTCAAGTCCATCAGTTCTTGGCTTATAAATGTGTGAACGGTTACTTTGGAACCGTCTAGCAAGTAGCAACGAGGCACATAATAAATTCTAAGGTTTTTCACTGACCGAGGGTGGAATCTTGATTGATCGGTGTTTCCAATTTAATCATGCTAGTCGCTAGTTGGTCATTGTTCGCTCGTCGATGGTGTCAGCGCCTACAGGGTTGCCTTGGTCGGCTTTAAATTCAATGTCCCACACTGAAATTCAGTTATATGACTGAGTGGGTAGACCCTAAATATGAATTTATTTATTTATTTACTTATTTATTTGTTTGTTGTGTGTTTGTTTGTATTTATTCACTCATTTATTTATTTATTTTTAAATAATTGATTAATTAACTACCTATTTATTTATTTATTTATTTATTTGTTTGTTTATGTATTTATAATAGCTTGTTCTGTCTGTGTGTAGGTCGGGTGGAACCGCGCGGCGAAGCTCTCCACGCTAATGTCCGCCCGCGTCACGGAACTGCCCCACGTCGGCGAGCCCTTCGAGATAAAACTGAAGACGGCCGAGGTTCCGATGGAGGTCTTCCCGACGGACGTCCCCGTCAGACCGGACATAGTTCCTCTCTGGGTCGTGGTCCTCTCCGCGTGCGCGGGCGCCGTCATTCTACTGCTGCTCATCTTCCTCCTCTACAAGGTACTTTTCTGGTTCAACCTTTGACTACTTCATAAGCATTCACAGAAGTTGGTAGAATGAAGGAGAAACGAAAATTATATGTGGAGGCATGTTAAAAATTGTATTAAAAATGTCAGACTGACTTTTTCCAATAGATTATTTTCAGAATTAACTGACCCGCATGCGCGCTCCGTTGCAAAACATTATCTGTGTTGAAAGCGCAGTACTCCACACTCCCGAGCATGTAAATACTCTTTTTCCCCTAATGCTTTGCGCATGCGATATAGAGGGCGCTGGTGATTTTTACAATCGACCATTGTGTTATTGAGCACACTTAGATTTCTTACCTTATTATTAGCGGACATACTTTTCTGTAGTCATTCATAACTCTTGTAGAGCTATCTTTTCCATCCACAGGTTACAATTAAAATCTTTAAGACTGTTATTAATAACCTTTCATTCAGCCATGTACACTGTACAGTCACTTCAAGGAATCGGACAGAATTTGGTAGATCCACCACAATCATTTTTTAATCAATAGCTTAACAAGCGCTGACAAGAATGCTTCCTCAATTAAAATTTTTAAATAAAAATGAATAATTCTATTTTTTTTACAAAAACTAATACAGTAGTGGGAATTATGGATTAAAACAAACTAAACTCAATTTTTTTATTGCAGTGTGGATTCTTCAAGAGAAACCGGCCGACAGATTCCGCAGAGAAGGAGCCGCTCAATCGAAACGGCCACTACAATTCGGGCGACGAAGCTCTCTAAACAAACACTTTGGCCATCCTAAACTCGAAATGTTTGTTCTCAATTTCGACGCGGCCACATTCGCCTTGGCTAATCCACTAATCGAACCAATACTCACCCAAATAGTGAATTAACGGGATTAAAATACTTGTATACTTCAGCGCAGTGGAAGCCTCAATAGTTCTTAATCGCTGACGAGTTCTTACGAGGTTTATTTATTAGGATCTAGATCCTGTGTCGTATATTGAAGGAGATTTCAGATTTGTGATCCCTGAATAAGAGAATATATTATGTGTAAATCGTAAATGTGTACATTAATGTATTTTTGGACGAGGTTGTGCGGGTGTATGAATAACAATAATCCCTTTGGACTCCACAAGAGAAAAACATCGCAGGAAGATCGTCATTGTGACATTGTTGTTTTAATAATAGTGTAAATATTTTTATTTTTTGTGCCAATTGTTGTTGTAATATTTACCACACATAATTTATATTGCAATATTTCAATTAAAATAAGTCAAAATTAAGTTTGATGTAAAATTTAAAAATAATGTTTTGCATTTTAATTGTGACTTTTTGTAGTTTTTAAATGCACTCGCAATTGTGCACAAGTCATTGTGCAGAAATCCTACGTGTGCAAACTTACCATTTGGTTGTTGTCTTGGATACTGTGACTAACTTTAAGTGTACGGTAGAAGTTTTACGTTTGAAAGACGTTCAAAACATGCGTTGTAGTGTTTTAGGTGATGGAAGAATGAATACTGTTACGGCCTTCGATACATAAATTGACAATTTTAAAATGATTTGATCTGGTTTATTACCGTACTTACTTTTCGAGAAAGGTATCTAATAAAATATTGTTTTATATTTTGTTTTCGACACACATGTGTTCATGAAATTGTGGACAGATTTATTAAGGTTATAAAAACAATGGTATTAATTATATATAATTTAATCTATAAATCATTAACGCACTAATTTAATGCTCTAATTAATTGCTTCTTACCTTGATTTACACTGTTCACCCTTTCTCTTTTGCTGCGTCATAAAAAAAGCTAATTCTAGTTTCATAAATTATTTATTTACTATTTACTATTTACACAATCATATCAAAACAAAGTTTGGTATGTAGCTAAATTGCAAATAATACATAATCAATTACCTGGATATTTATGTTTTAAACTAAAGTAGGCCTACTAAAGTAAACATATAATAATATAAAATAAACTTGAGTCTATGCACATTTGCTATGCTGCCACCCAGTATTGTAATTGTATGTGTAGTGTGTGTGCAGTATTGTAATTGTCTTTGTATCTTGTTGCATATTGTGTATTATTATTAATTGAGTTCAATCTTACTTCCAAGGGCTATTTTACAAATTCACCAAATGTCGCCTTCTGCAGCAAAAGAGCTAGGACATGGCCAGAGATAACGACTTCTATAATTGTCAATTAATGAGAGGTTCAAGTCATTTCTGGGGGTATCGTATATAAATAATATGAATAATAATATATCTGCACTTTATTCCGCTCTCCTGGTTGAAAGATGTAGTATTTTATTTCTATTTCTTTACATTATTTACTAATGTGAAACCTGGATACCAGGGTGCCAGAATTCGTGAGGAGTCACCTTTTTTAAGGATAAACTTTCCTTAAAATGTAATTGTCCTCTGAAGGTCACTGTCCAAGAATCGGACCCAATATTGATTTAAGGTATATTATTTAAAAACTGTTGATGACATTGTGTTCAGGTAGCACATTGTAGTGTGCTGACTTTAATAATCTAGTAATTAATAACTCGACAAAACCAATGGGGCAAGTCTTTGTAGGCTTGAACATCGAGAAGTGTGTCGTAGTCATTTAGTGAAATTAATAAGTTTAATAGTGCTTGAATTAAATTTGTAAGCGATGTGGTTTTATCATTTAATATTATTTTAGTAGTGATTAACACAATAATTATGTTTTGTTGATAGTGTAAGAATTACGAAGAGAATTAAGGTGACACAATGGTGAAAATACTTACAAAATATGTTAAAGGTGTTACCATTATTTATGTTTTTCTTGTCAATCCACCTGCATAAAGCATTATTAATTGTAAATTAAAATTAAATATGATCTTTAGGATCTCTGCATAGGAAGTACACCCATCATATTTAAATATCTATATGGGTAGGTAATTAATAATGCCTAATACAAATCGGTTTTTTGCCTATGATAATTAATATTCAGTAGGAAAAATCTATATAATTCATATTTTGTAGGATCCAATGGGAAATAATATTTTGTTCCGGTGATAATTTGTAGCAGAGAAATTTGCCAAAAACAATAAAAATACAATCGAATACAGTACCAAATAAAAAATGTTATACAGTAAAAGCAGGTGTGATCTGTCACAATCTGTAGTGGCAACATTATGAAAAACTTCCATCTTAGTCTGGTAATATTATAATTTAACCAAAGTGACTTCATACTAAATTAAAACTTAACATTAATTTTATTTCTTGTTATATTTTTTCTTAAAAAGAGCAGCAAAATATTTAACGCAAGTTATCTTTGCCTCATTGGTTTTAGGACATCGGTATTTTATAGGCTAACTTGTTTTAATTTATGACGATATGTGTGAGTGGTATTTGTGTAATTACTGTACCATTATGTATGATAACACGAACAAAAAAAGAAACACGTACCTTACTAACTAACGGAACTTTATCGGCAACATTTAGTGTTGATAATGCAGCAAAGTTTATGTTCTAAGTATACTCACTAAAATAAAATGCAATTAACTGAACATTATGGAAATTCACTAAAACTATTTTAACTCGATTGTGGTGAATTTCCCTTTATTGAAGAAATATAAAAAACCTAACAGCTATTTTCTTATCAACATCTGTGACTTAAAACATGCACCTAACAATATTTAATTTACCTATATTTTGTATAAAAAAAGTCAATTTCACAAATCTCAGTAAAAAAATATTTAAATCATTGTAAAATGTTTTTATTTACCTTAATTCATATTCCTGAATGATGAACTGCTGGTACTTCTAAATGAATAAATAGTGCATTGCACTGCATTGATTTTGTTTGGGTACAATTGAGGGGTAGTTTGCAATTTACATACAACAATAATTTATTATTAAAGGTCCTCTCCGATTTGGAAGTCAATCTGTGCAGTGCTATTGATTGAAGAGATTGGAAAGTGATCTTTTGTTCAGACATTAAGGTTAATTCTTAGCTTGATTCCTATCAGATATCCTGTACAATCTCCTCTCACTCAATATGAGGAGGCTAAAATTAATGATCATGTTTTATTAAATGTCCTGGCAATAATTGAAAGACAGGAAAGTATTTGGATGTGTATACTACAGTATAATATTAACAAACAGACCAGAAAGTATGTAATTAAGCGTATTTTCGGGGTTTGCAATTAGGCGCATTGCATTACCCTTGGAGACTTGTCTTGTCACAGCAATGTACTGTGAAGAATGATATGAACACCCTTGCACATAAAAAATCTCTCTGAAAAAAGTCTAATGGAACATGCTAGAAATTGGAAAACAAAGATTGGAGGCAGCGGGACACGCGACTAACATTCATGCTGACCTAGAGACCACACGAGGAAGAGAATGGCTATAGGTGCATAGTGGTCATTTTTTATTGGAATTCCCATGGATGATATTTTCAATTTCAATACACTTTATTTTTCCAAATATTATAGTACAATACATTTAAATTGTAGTATTTTATCATCTACAATACCATTGTAACTTGGTTCATGTAAAAATAAGCTGTTTCAAGTTAACAGTACCTAGGGCCTACACGGCAATTACTACAACCGCTCATAACAATTGCATTGTTGTCTTAGCTTCCGAAAGCTGTTTATTTACTACTGCCTCGTAGATGCTACTCGTGGCTCCACAAAAAACATCTAGGAGGCAGTGTTATTTATATTTACATTCCTACAATGTCTATTACAGTATTTAATACCCATTAGCCTTCATTCTAAGCAGGCTGTGATCTATCTCAGACAAAGGTTTGATTGTTTGCTTTTAAGATGAAAAATTGAGCAACCAATAGACCAAGGTCTTCTGTATCTAGGCCTACTCTTGGCGGAGGCCATCGGCCTGTGCGCGGCAGCGAAGCCTATAGCGGAAATCTAGGGGACCTTGCCAATAGACAAAGTCCCCCTACCCAGATGGCCACTCTCTCTTCGTATGTAGGCTCCACCTCCCTCTTACTCTCGTTCGCAGATGAAAGGCCTGGTCGCGTTACATATGGTGTCGCTGTACCCTACGTCAGACATGTCGATTGCACCGCAGTCTTCATCAACCGACGTAATGAAGTCGCTGGGCTCACCTCTCCCCCAGCGGGTGAAGCCAGTTGAGGACAGGAGTTCATCTGTAAGACAACCAGGCCACATTTTGTCATATGTTGCTATTTTTCTATCTTTTATCTTATTCTATTTTCATCCAGGACTGAGAGAAAATGCAACTGAAGAGAGCTAACATATTGTGGTAGTTTTACAAAACAACGGACATAGTTTATCAATTCTTGATAATCTGACATTACTAAAGCTATTTTTAGGGGGGGGGGGTTGAGCAGTACGTCCAATATAGATGATTATAGTGAATTCATTTACCCATTCACCTGACGAATTCTTGCTACTAATTATTTTGCTGGAAGAATGATTTTTGTTTCTATTTGTGACACATACTCTTGTCTACAAACTGACATACTAGTTACGAATTTTATCTTCACCCGGTACAAACATAGTATTTGTACCGGCTGAAGAAACAATCGTACGATACACGATATTGAGGAAAAAACATTTCAAAGAGTATCAGTTTGTAGACAAGAATATGTGTCAGCCTTCCAACTCAAAAATTATGAGCAGGAATATGTCCGGGGTATATACTTGTACAACAAGTGTTCCAGGTTGAATTACACCATTGAATTCACTACAATCGTCTACATTGGTCGCACTAATCTACCCAAAAATAAATAAAAATAGTTTTGGTAAATAGTGTCATGATAATCATAATTGATGTGCTATGTCCGTTGTTATGCTAAACTAATATATTTTAACAAAATTAAAATTCGGACGATAGATTCTCCATCTTACAGATGGACGGACGGGTGAACGGAAAAGTGGTGCATAAAACAGGGGGATTCGCTCACTAATAGTTTAGATGGCTTATGTTTGGATATTTCAGCTCAATATTCCAAATGGGAGAAATCAATACTACAATACTTAATGAAAATTCTACCATAAAGTCGTTATGGAAATTAAGTACCAAAGACTGTGCGGTAGACGCCCTCTGTGTACATGTCGTGGAACCCGATGTATGCAAAGTTTTCGTAAGTCGGCCCATCATCGGCAGCGGAGAACATTGCCGCGAGTACCCGAGCCTCTTCTTCGGAGTTGATCACTGCCAGGTGGGCACCCTCTTCGATGCACACCTTCCTGGCATGATCCCAGGAGGGTGCTAGCTCGCCATGGAACTTGTAATAGTTGAGACCCGGGTTCCGGTGCTGGTTGTAGCCGTCTGGGGACTCGCCCTGTACACACAGAATACATTGTATTTTTGTCATTTTGAAAGATATCGAGAAAAAGTGTTTTATTTATTTATTTATTTATTTATTTATTTATTTATAAATTTATTTATTTATTTATTTTATTATTTTATTATGCTATTATTTATTTTTTTATTGCCACCAACAACAGAGTTACCCCCACAAGTGCAATGGCTTTTACATAAAAATTAATTAAATACTAAAGTACAAAAATAAAAATGATATCAAAAAATCAAACAACATCTAAATAGGTCTACTACTCAGGTGTACAGAAGAACATTATACTCAACGAAATGCAAATAGAAAACTATGATGATTACAATGTTGTACAAGCGTCAAGAACATTTGAAGAAAAACTTTTTAAAACGTACATTTTACATGGGTAGTTTTTATATTGATTTCAGTAGGCTTTCATAATAATATGAAACCATTTTTCTAAAATTATCTAGAATATCTTAAAAAACTTATTATTTAATTTCTCTTTTTTCGAAACCAACTGGATTAAAATTAATTAAATAGGTTTCAAAAGGCGATATAAATGGTATTACCTGGTAATTAATTTGCTTATTTGCCCACTCGCCGATTGATTATTCTGTATATTATATTGTGCGTAATTTTACTTACATATTATAATACACATGAAAATGTTTTTTGTTTTATATTAACTCACCTCTGTTACAATCGACGTGAAAACCAAGCTGAATATCAGCACACAAAAAGAATCGAACATCTTCATAGTGGATGAACATATAGGCCAACTACTGTTATATCCTACCAATTAAGCAATCGTTATATATATTGGTTTCTAAACAACAAACCA
This sequence comes from Sweltsa coloradensis, assembly GCA_024449915.1. Lineage (NCBI taxonomy): Eukaryota > Metazoa > Arthropoda > Insecta > Plecoptera > Chloroperlidae > Sweltsa > Sweltsa coloradensis. The sequence goes on along the minus strand of JAMZAV010001957.1, from coordinate 52,181 downwards.
CTTCAGAACGATCTTATATTTTATGACATTTTTATCAATGCCAAGATAAAATGGATTATCCGGAAAAGCCAAGCCTTGTCAATGCCAATTGTTATAGGCCAAATACTGTCATATCCTACCAATCAAGCAATCGTTTTATATATTGGTTTCTAATTCTAAACAACAAACCACTTCAGAACGATTTTATTTTGTGACATTTTTATCATTGCCAAGATATGATGGACTATCCCGAAAAGCCATGATCAATCATTGTCAAAATTTGAATGATGAATTGGTATTTGGTAATTGGCGTATCTGAGTATCTATTAATAACAACATAAAATTAAATATTGATTAAGATAGCCATTACTCGCCATAAAATTAATGTGTATCCCGTAGACCTTAAGGTTAAAAATATTCATTTACCACAGTCCACACAATTCTTCTTTGTCATACAAAGCAATTATTTCAATGACGGTCATTATGCATTATACATTTTGAAGCCCATGGTTTGAGTATAGAGCCTGGATTGTAGTACCATGTAGTACTGAAATTATTCAATACAATAGATATGTTTTAGAATATAAAATGTTTTCAATCACTATGACTGCACAAAATTTATTTGTATCAATTAACAAAGTGATGAAGTGAAAGTGTTTCAATGTATTTCAAAACGATATCATAATTAATGTTATTGATTTAATAAGTAGGGCCTACTCTAGTAAATCATCTTGACGCTTTTAGTAATTGGGATTGGTCTTTTTAGTTTTAAGTATTTTGCAAGGCGGTAATTTCACGAACTTAGATGTAAATAGTTGTTTTTTGTATGGGAATTCAATGGTAACATTATTTGGTATTAATTTCTGTGATTAACGTGAGCTATAATAGCTTTGCTGTGATTGTAAATGACGATGGAAATGTGCGTGTGTGTGCGAAACATTCAGTCGTGATTGCTGGTGGTGGGATTCGAATTCGGGACCTCCCGTATCAGAGTCTCGCGCTTTACGCTTGAGCGACCACTGTCGGGTCTTATTAGTTCGCATTATAAATATACTAATCTTTGTACTACCTTTGAGTATATAACCATCCTAAGGATGGTTTTATACTTGATACTACTACACTTGTTTGTGTAGCAATCTATCTGTTTTGAAGATCGCGCCAGAATCTCTTTTCGCTTAATCAGTTTAGCCAACAATATCAGAACTCATTTCTTTTTCGTGTCGCAATGTTTCGTTGGCAAGCTTGTTGTGCGTTGAGGGAGGTGTGTGAGAGAAGTGCGCTGTCGTAGCTATTTTGTTTATATTTTCGTAAATAATGACGTTTCTAGTGTCATTTAAATTGTCTTGTTAACTCTGTTATGTTTTTCCTTTGATATTTGATTTATGTTTTGCGAGGAAAGTATTTTAAATGCTGGTTTCATCTCGTTTTGCAACTACGGACTTCGCGTCCATAGCCTAGGCCGCAGGTAATGGCCTAGGCTAGGAGAGCTGATTCTGTGATAAAATCTCAACTCTACTTTGCTGTTTCTTTGCGGGATGTCAAATAAACGAATTTAAACGAATTCAACAAGATCCTTGGTCCGTTCTGTGAGTCTCCAGGAGTAAACTGATGCACATACGATCAGACTGATCAGCATCCCTACTGGATGGACCGTATCCTGTGATGAGTCACCAAACAAACCACTAGGCTCGAGGCCTAGGGCCTAATCTTACAGAGTGCCTTCTTGATAGTAAAACAAGCTGCCTGCCATCATAAGCCTTCAATGAAAGTAAGTAATCCGTTCAGTGTGCAATACCTAGGGCTAAAAGCTGGTGCATCTTATCTTAAAGGCCATGTTGACATTCATTGGTTTGGCTTTTAAGTAGCTCTACCAGAATAGCCTGCAGGCCTGGCAGCACGACTGGGTCAACGTTACCTAATCCTACGTAGGCCTTAGGCTTTGTGTATCCAATAGGACCCCAAAGGGTTAAGGCCTAGGCCTACCCTAGGCCTAATTCATACATAAAGGGCAAGGGCTAGTTGGCCCCAGCCTAGGCCTTTTGACAGTGTAGATGTACCGTACCTAGGCCTACTCTAGACCTAGGGCCTAGTTCATTCATACTAGGCCTAGGCCTAGCCCTAGTTGCAATGTCTTATACGATAGCCTACAATGTAGGCCTAGGCTACAATGAATGTACAATAGAACTCATTTTGGTCTGAATAGCACAACCAAAACAACACTTAGGCCCTATCAACCAACACTCCAAAATTTTACTTACTAGGGGCTACTTTAACAGAAAGTAACTCTACGTTTACTTAGCTATCACCCATCAAAATAATCCAACAAAACATATAAACCGGCTGAATTAGCCTAGGGTAGGCCTACAGCAGAGCCTCTACAGGCAAGCCGATCAGTTTAAGACCTAAAACACATTTAAACGTGTTATTAGACGTTCAAAAGTCACTAATAGCACTACATTTTTTGCCTGCAGCAAAATGCCTATGCAAATGAACAAACCTAGTGTTCAATCATTTTGTGCTTGTAATGCAATCAAACAACCAGCCTTGCGTAGCCTAGGTTAGCCTTGACTTAGCCAGGTGGAGGCCCATCTGATAAATTTAAAAATATTGTTTTCTTCCAGCTTGGACGTCCCTGTGAAGTTAGCTGAACGAGAAGAAAAGCCGTCCGAAATGATTGAGAGCGTGTCACGACGTGCGTTCAGTGGTTCGAGTGGAACGTACAATGTACGAGCCTCGGAGATGGCCCGAGACAGACGCCTCAAGACGTTAAGTGCAACGGTGAGGTCATGAGACACCTGCCAGGCCTATCACACTTAGGCCTAACCTATTAGAGCTATTAGTAGGCCTAGAGGTGTTAGTTTTTCAAATGCCCGGACGGGCATGTAAAAAAGTACCTAATTAACTTGGCCGACCACTATTTTGGCATGCCCCGTGCATTGTATTTCTTGAGCCCTGCTATTTAACCTTAAGAGGAAGCCGGCGTGATTTAATGCTCCGCGTGTTCCTTGTCCGGTTGTCCTGCATCCATAAATCATTCTAGGACCTAGACCTAGGCTACATCTTAAATCTTAATACAACTTGGCAAGGTAGGTGGCGGAGGTAGGTAGGCCTATACTTGCTAATGAAGGACATCTGTATGCCCCTATCATATCATATTTTAGTGTTTATCATAGATCAATCAGGAAATGCGTACCCCTACCGGTAGGCCTAGGTGTCTGGGTGTTTTTGACCATTTTGACAGATTCATAATTCTAGAAAATTTAGGCGTAGGCCTAATTTATTTTTGGTTTATTTTCTTCATGCCTTATGTGAAAATACTATGAAGATGCCTTCGTAATTTATTTTTACACACTCATGTAAAATTATAAATAACTTAGGTGGCATATTTTACCGAATAGGCCGACCTTTTTTTCATTATTTTAGGTCTCAAAATCCCTCCTCGGCCATGCGAGCATCAGCATTTTTAGGCGCCAATTTCAAACACCAAGTGACAGCGCCATGTGACAAGGAAATACGTATAGTTCGCTGAGCTTTTGTCTGGCACTGCGCCAACAATACGGCAGGCACAGAGGACGCGACGCTATTACCAGGCCTACTGACAAGTGAAGTGTGATGCAGAACTGATGACTGGGCGATAAGAACCGGTCCGCGTAGAGATAGCGCTATGTCATCACTGGCTCCGCGTAAATAGGCTTCGGGAAAAGGACAAGCTCCGCGGATATAGACCGCATGAATAACGGCGCGTAAAATAAAAATATTACGTTAAATATTCCTTTTTTTAAATTTTGATGACCAAAGCTAGGGGGTCGGCCTATAGGCCTATTCAGGGTCAGCCTAGGCCTATTCAACACAATACGGTAGATGCGACTAAAATTGTTGTGAGAAATTTGAAAGTGCGTAAAACGAGCATGCCGGCGTCCTCTTAAATCAGTTTTAAACTGTTTTTTGTTGTGTAGCACTTGGCCTACCTGTAGGCCTACTGTAATTCATTCATTAATTGCATTTAATATCATTTCATTTCATTTTCATTTCATTTTATTGTCTTGTTTTGTATACCTAATACTAGCATATACCTATTGTTACAATGTTATGACAAGATAAACAAGTTCTAAACATTACATTATAAGCTAGCTAGCTATTAAACACGTCTTTTCAAAAGACTAAGACTTGAATATTAGGATGTATAGAAAATACTAAAACTAATTTACATTAATTACAAAATACACTTTTACAACAATACAATAATACACAATAAAAATATATACTTTTACACTAATATCACTTTTATTTGTGACCAAAATTGTTGTACTTAATGCATTGTTGTTGTAGGGCCTAATGCTACTATTTCAAATATTTACTAATGTAGTTTATTGTTGTTTCTGCATCTATGTAATTAGATTTATTTAGTTGTCCTCCTTTGTAAATCAGTTTTTATAACTGAATAGGATAGACGTTAAATAAATAAATAAAAATAAAAAAATAAAAAAACAAACTCCCCCTCTCCGCAGGTTGTGTTCCTGGACGACACGCAACACATCTTCCAGATTGACAAGCGAGCCAAGGGCCACATGTTGCTGGAGTTGGTCTTCCAGCACCTCGAGCTGATCGAGAAGGATTACTTCGGGCTCGAATTCTCAGACAACGGGCTCGTCCCCACCCCGTCCAACACCGACATCGTAATGGTGAGCTTTGCACACTCACTCTTTGGGGTAGGTCGTTGTTGTGAGGAACACCTCTACCCGTCTACCGGTAGCCTCTTTGGTTATGAAAGTAGGCCTACTAGTGAAATTATAAGGTTGGTGAATATTGTTGTGTACCGGTACCTTAATGTCTGTGTTATTGCAATATTGATTATAGATAATGGTGAAGGACAGTTGCAAAAATACATGACTTAGACCCTATGCCAGATTTGAACCTGCGTTGTAAATTCATGTTCGCTTGGCCGACTGGCACAGTTGTTCGAAATTCAATAGTTTTCACAGAAGCAGAAATAAAGGGCTCTATATTCACACTACAAAAAAATTGCTAACTAAATTAGCCATAAAATATTGATCAATGATAATCTAGGGTTATCCATGTGGGCCTATGCTTAATTGCCAACTATTTAAGGTTTCATATGTAGGCCTACCCTACGTCGGATTCTTTCTAGCCGAGTGAATAGCTATTTACCAACTGTCAAAATTGTACACATATTTTCAAATCCTCTTGGTCTTGTGACTGCAGGTCTATTTTGATCTCACTCACCTGTCATGTTTCGTCGGTTAACCGCCTTCTTGTCCTACGTGCGTAGCGCTGGCTCGACCCCGGGAAACTGGTGAAGAAGCAGCTCCGGGGCGGGAACTTCTTCTTCCGGGTCAAGTTCTACGTGTCGGACCCGAGCAAGCTACAGGAGGAGTACACGCGCTATCACTTCTACCTCCAGATACGCAGGGACATCCTGCACGGCCGGCTGGAGCTGCCGCCCAGCACCTCCTGCCTCCTAGCCAGCTACTCGGTGCAGTGTGAGTAGCCCTACCTACGCCAGGGACAGTGTTGAAACATTTTCACCACCCCTCAAAAGACCGTGGGATCCCACTTAAAAGAAGAAAAAAATTAGTAGAATGTGGGTTTTTCAGTGGGCCTCCGCCTAAATACTGTGCTTGTATTTTCTAAATTGTGAGAGTTCAAATAATTAATAATATGTCTTTAAATGCGGTAATGAAGAATGATTGCATGGGATTTGAGGGGTTCACCCTTATGACTCTGTTGTTCTTAACATTCTATTTCTATATCTGTCTAGTGTCTAGGCCTACCATTCTTTCGATTGTAACATGTGTGCAGCAGCTTTCAACACCGGAGGGGTAGTGAATATCAGCTGGACAAAACCATCCCCATAAATAAAACCACCGCCATATTGGTAACATCAACTAGATTAATGTAGGCCTACAAAACGCAAAAATCTCGTTCATATGTGTACATTCTTACAGTGTACGCAGTGTATAATTTTATCAATTGTTTACCAATAGATTTGTCAACTGTGCCTAGAGAAGATTGATATAGGCATAATGAGACTAGGGAGCAAAGCGATAAGCATGTCTGCGGAAGTTAGATCGGACTTGATCAATTTTTATGTGTGTGAATGTGTGTCTGTATATTCGTCACACAAAAGTCAAACCGCTGAACCGATCACTGAATGGATTTTCAGATCCACTGGTAGGTACTTGGATCTGCAATTCCTGCTACAAAACAAATTAAGGCTTCCGGTAATTCTTCTCCCACCCCCTCCCTCACACGTACACTGGCTTGACCACCCTGACAGAGGGAAGGGTTCATACTACGTTACGTATGGTACGTATAACTTGTTTGTTGTGTTCAGCCGAGCTGGGGGACTACACTCCCGAAGAGCACGGACCTCACTACTTGTCGGCGCTGCAGCTGATCCCGAGCCAGACGGAGGAGATGGAGAGGAAGATCTGCGAGCTACACAAGCTACACAAGGGACAGACTCCTGCCGACGCAGAGTTCAACTATCTGGACCACGCGAAGAGGCTCGACATGTACGGGGTCGACCTTCACAGGTGTGTACATTGGTGCGTACGTACGTGTACATTCAATCTTTATTTGACAGATGGCCAATTAATGTGGATGACCACAGGGATCCAGCAAACTAATCAATACAAAGTCAAGTATGCTAAAAAATGTCTGAATATATATCAACATAAGTGTAAAATTAATGGATATGAACATTGTTGTAAAGATGTAATGCTTTAGAACATTGGGAACAATTTATGTCATTTAATCCATTGAGCCACCAGTTGATTTTGCTTATTTTGCCCGTACGGATCCAGTTAAATCCGTATTACGGGGGATGGCACCCCGCCGCACCCTGCCTACGGGCCGAAATCGCATGAATGCACAAAATTGAAGGCCTAGGCCTATTGTTTTTAGTTCATATGCTTTGCTTTTCTAGTGTATATTCCCGCCAGCCCTAGGCCTAACCCTACTTGTGTCGTCGTCTTATTTTATCTTGGCTAGAAGTACTCTAGTCTTCATCCACATCATTATTATCGCTTGCATCAATCGCAAGCTCATCAACAACACTTCCTGAATCTCACAATATATCACGCTCATTGGAAATTCAGCACAATCGCCTTCAGATTCGCCATCTCGTAACATTCAGGAGCTTTACGTCAGTTTTACGAAGTAAACAACAGCTGAGAAGCCTATTTCTGTTACGGCGCACCGCCTTGACAATTTGAGGGCCTTCATATTATTTGTAGTCGTCTGTGAAATGGCCGTGTTCGAGAATTTATCAGGGAAAAACTCGACCACGTGGGTAAAAGAGTCAGCCTCCATATAGTGCTGCTATCTGTGTGAGATTAACTGAACTACGCCAGTTTGGCGCGAATTGAAAGACGAACTGAATGGACACGAAACTGTTCCGTATGTAAATTTTTGGGCCATACTCGTGGAATACGGAACGGTTCCGTAAGTCAGCGCCAATGGGCTAAAAAGCGGGATGGAATAACACTTAAGCACAAGGTAGGAAATGTAGAAAAGAAACTTAAAGAACTCTGATAAAACTTTAAAGTTACACTTCTTTAACATTCTGATAAAATTGCAAAAGAATAAAATGGCCGTATCTATCCTTGGAAGAAAGGAAGTTCTATTACATTTGATATTTCAGGGAGTCAAATTTGATTTGATTTGTCGGGTAATTTTTGTACGCCTATCTACGTCAGAAGTTTACAAATTCTGAATTCAATGCATTCACGATCGTGGTGTAGCAATGTGCAGAAATGATCATGTGTATGACGAGAAAAGCTTTGAGCATTCTGGAATCTTGTCATCTCAATCATAGTCTTTGGTTGCCGCTTCAACGGTTCCCCAGGGCATGTCTCATATTTCTCCCCGTGTTCCCCCCAGGGCTCGTGATAACTCCGGCAAAGAGATCCAGCTCGGTGTCTGCTCGTCAGGCCTCGTGATCATAAAGAACGCGATCCGCATCAACACATTCTCGTGGTCAAAGATCGTCAAGATCTCCTTCAAACAGAAGCAGTTCTTCATTCAGCTGCGCCGAGAGTTGGTGAGTCCGCCTTCATATCGAAAGTTTGTGTTTGTTTCTTTGTGAGAGTTGTTGTGTGTTTTGTTGTCCGTGGAAACTATGCAACAGTTCAATTTGTGACTTGATTCCTTTTTACTTTTCATGTGTTGGGTGGGGAATGATGATTGAAGGCTAGGAGCCAACAGCTTACCTTGAAAGAGTTTGGCGGCTGTGTGGAGTTGAAGGTCACATAAATATATAGGTTACTCAAATAAATAACATTAATAATAATTAATAACATTATTAAACTAACACTGATATACTGACAAACACGGTTTAAATAACATGCACAGCACTCACGCCGCTGCGTATATTTCGTGACATCCATCACCTTCCTCGGACGCAAGGTTACTGACGCAGCGGTGTTGAGTGCTGTCATTGTTATATTAACCGTGTTTTGTTCAGTATATCAGTGTTATTATCATTCTCCGGTTACAATCCTGTGGTTTATTAACATTATTAACTACATCTACAACATGTTTTAATTCCAGTAAATTGAATAGTACAATGTTACAATTTGCTTATGTTGTTCAATTTTATAAGCATAAGTCACTAGTACATGGCCACAACTTTTCATAACCATGAATTTGCTATTGTTTAGTTTGTTCATGACTTTTGTTTCTTAATCCAATTAGTAACATTGAGATCGACTCCCTGCCCTACGAACTGGGCAGGACATTAAAGGAGGCAGTTTTATATTATTGGATAGCAAGACAGAAGAATGGCTGTAAAGGACAACATGCACACACAAAATTGCTTCGTTGTTTTAGTGTGTTGCTCTTGCAAATAGCCTTTTAAAGGAAATGACGCCATTTGAACTTTCAACGCATTTAGGTTTACCAGATCCGAAAGAGGCAGGAACCGAATCCATATTCTACTACCCAATGTCGTTTCTAATAAATGTCCCTCGTGTTCTAGTCCGAGAACTACGACACTGACCTTGGCTTCAACTTGCTGACATATCGGTCCAGCAAGAGTCTGTGGAAGTCTTGCGTTGAGCATCACACCTTCTTTCGGCTGCACTCGCCGCACGTCAGCCACCGCAGGTGAGAGTTGCATTGTGTGCATTGTTGTTGCCGCAGAGGTGGATAAATAGGCATGGGCGTCCACACGGTTGGACCCCCTTGCAATGTGACGAGAACTAATTTTATAATGCAAAGTAAAGTCAATAGATTATAATTATTTTCATCGAGGGTACTTCATCTTTCCTTCAAATCTCTGTAAATTCTGCCTTGAAGATAAAACATTACAACTATTTTTCTTCAAAATATGCATATTGAAAACCTAAATTGGTATTTTTTCAAACTCAAATAGCAAAATTATCTGAAGTAAAAAAATGGCAACAATATATTTATTTTTAATGTCTAGGTCATCATCTTTCTTTTCAAAATAATGCCTAAGATCGCTGTAAAAGACGTTTTGAGGATAAAATCACTTGCAAAAATGTTCGCCTCTGGCCACTGGGGCTTTGCCCCAGACCCCTTGGAGTCCCCTGGTGTTGGTTGCCCCCCTTACAAAAAAAACCTGCAGACCACCATGTCCTACTAAATAGCATTTTCTTTAATGTTGATCCTAAATTTGTGAACGCTAGTTCTGAATTTTGAAAAACATTACGAAACGCGATGTTTCTTGAGATGCCTTGAGAGACCATATACCTTTCTTGAGCACTGCGAGCAATCACGTTCACTTGGTACCACAGATGTACTTAGAAAACTTGAGCCAAATTTTTATTAGTCTAAGTTATGTTCAGAATTCCACCATGTTTATTCAACAATTGTTGCCATGTTTACTGAGTTGATTCTGTGTGCTCATCATAACTGTAAGGTAACTTTACCGCCCTCGTCTAACTCTCCCCGTGTCGTGTGTTTCCAGGTTCCACTTGTCGCTGGGGTCCCGCTTCACCTACTCTGGTCGCACAGAGTTCCAGACGGTTGAAGATGGACGACAGCGAGCCAGGCTCGAGAGAACCTTCATCAGGTGATTACATGCAACGCTGGTTAAGGCTGTTCAACCATGTTCTTCTTTTTTCACAAATTGTCTTTCTACAAATTTTTTGCCCATTTCTTTTGCCAGACGGAAAGAATTTTGAGAAAATACGTTGTTGAAAAAATATTCTCTTTGGCAAACTCAAGAATAATGTTCCACATTAATTTGTAGGGCTGTGCGAGTCTCGACTTTTCGAGATTCGAGCGAGATTAAAGTGCTGCTCGAATCTCGCTCGATCTCGAGATCATACTGCTCGGAAAAACGAGTCTCGCTCGATCTCGATCTCAAATTGCTCGAAAAATCTAGTCTTGAGATATCTCCGTCACGGACCACGGTGGTCGTAATTATGCGGGACCTTGCGTTATGCGACGTGGTAAAGTAATATTTATTCCCGATTTTTGCGTAATAATTTCATATTGCCATGCCACATTGCCGAGAATCTCTAGGCCTAGATGAGCTAGGCCTAGGCCAATGGCTATAGGCCTAGGCCTGAGTCCCGGTTCCATTCCGTGATCGGAGCTTTGATAAACCCGAAGATCGGAGGCCTAGGGCCTACTAACAAATGACGCATAAAATAGGCTTCACTTTAAAACACTTTCCTCTACAGAACGAAAGCTAGGCTAGGTACTTCTAGCACTAGCATACACCCAATAAATGACAACAAGACATCCATCTACATTTTATTTTAGGCCTAGACGAAATTTCACAAATTCGTTGCCAACGCGCATGCGTCTGTCGACGCGCACACAGATCGCGCATTTTGACTGGTCACTGGTAGTGCACTCTATCGTGCGAGCTACTGAACTGAAGCGTGATTTGTGAAGTTGGCGGTAGAGAGCAGAGAGCACTTTATCGACTCGTTATCGACTCCAACGGAGAAACTACTTTATCGGTTTCTTACGACATTCATTAAAGGATCCTTGATTAAAGGGGTATTACACTGAGGCCGCTGTAGGTGTTGTTACTTATTATTTTCACTACCAAATTAATGTGATTAAACTAATAAAGTTAGAAACAAAAATTATATTTCGTTCAACATGTAGCCTAGGCCTAAGCCTAGGACCTCTGAGATAGGCTAGGGCTAGGCCTACTTCACGCCTGCCCTAGGCCTAGGCCCCTAAGTACTGAACTGAGAAATGTTTACTTTTTAAATATTATTTTTAAGTAGGCCCTTTTTTTTACTTTTAAAGCCGCCTAGGCCTAATTATTTTGTGTATAGGTGATTCTTTCTTTGGGGTCCTACAACAGGCCTAAGCCGGCTAATTTCAGTGCGCTCGATTGCGCTCGATCTCGCTCGATCTCGAATCTCGCTCGAGATTCAAGATTTTTTTCAAATTCTCGCTCGATCTCGCTCGACTTAAAAAAAAAACTGCTCGCACAGCCCTATTAATTTGACAGAAACAATCATCTACGATGAATTCTGTGCTAAACGTCTTTGCAGTTTAAAATTATTGTGATGTTCTTACATTCATATTATAAGGTTCCAATTCCTCAAAAACCCATTTTGTCCTTTTTTCACCCTGTCAAAATGTCTCGCTGTGGTTCGAATGATCCTAACTTTATAAACGTTCCTTCCAGGTCTCCGAGCAAGAGACTGAGTCGCCAAGCTACGTCGCTGCCGGCAGAAGAGAAGTCCAAGGTCGTTGCGCCCCCTCCCCGCCCCCCTCGACCCTACGACAACAAGGTGACCTCGCTGGGGGCGCGCGAGCCCAGGAGGGCCTGGGGTGACCCCGCGCACCCCTCAGACGAGTGAGTACGCCTAGAATATACGTACCGCACTTAAACAGGGAACATGAATATTTATTATATGTGTGGGAGCATGTGGCAAGAGTAAAGCTGTGAGAGGACAGAAGAGAGTGGAGTTAATTGGTGGAGAGAAAGGAGGAAAATTATGAGGAAGAAACACTGAGTCTGGCAAGCTTAGTATCTAGTTTCATGCCCTAGATAATGGTGAAAAACCACCACTCAACTCGACATAGTTGGAGCTGAGTTAAGATTATTATTTATTCATTCATTGGACAATATCAACAAATCAATAGTTGCCGTTAATAATAACATACAAAATAGAAAAGTAATTAAAGAAATAAAAAATACCATCATGACCATGTTAATAAACATGTTTCAGTGGGGGGGAAAGATACAGAAGGAGAACAGTTTACTCTAAACAACATTAGGTAGGTCGCACAGAAACAAATAAATGAATAGACAACTAAGGCCTACTGCAGGGTTGCACCAAGAAAAAAAAAATCCGTTTGAGCAGATCAAAATTCCTTAGAAATCCTTAAATGAAACACCCAAATCCTTAAAAATCCTTAAAATGACTAATGTACCAATTTCGATACGATATCGATATATCAAAATGTAATTGTTGTAAAAAATTGAAAATATAATTTTTTTATAGAGTAGGTAGGCCTATTTTTAATAAATAAATTTTAAAAAATGTATAAAGAGTCTACCCACTCAGTTATAAAAACTGATTTCAGGGGGACACAGTAAATCAAAGCGACCAAGCCACTGTAGGCCCCGAATCAATGGGGAAAAAATGATTCGGGGCCCCAAATAGGTTGTTTAGAATGATAAGGTATCACCTAAATGCCTTTATTTTACGAATCTCACAACCGCGTTTTATGACCCGGCACCTCCACTATATGGACCAGCCAGGTAATTAATTTAGACTACCTACCCGGCACCTCAACAATTCCTCGACTAAAAAATTTTGCTTTTTGAGAAATACAATTCATTACGATCGAATTCCTTGCAAAGTCTTTGCATTTAAAATATATTTGATGTTCTACATTCATATTAAAAAGGTCCAAAATCCTCAAAAACCATTTTTTCCTTTTTTCCCTGTTCAAAATGTATATGTGGCTAAATCGTGATATCCTAACTTATAAAGTTCCTTGCAGGTCTCCAAGCAAGAGACTGAGTCGCCAAGCCTACGCGTAGCCAGGTCAGAACGAGAAGGTCCAAAGGTCGGTTGCTACGCACCTTCCCCGCCCCCCTCGACCCTACGACATTCAAGGTGACATCGCTGGGGGCAATTTCGATGACCAGGAGGGCGTGGGGTTGACCCAGGCGGGCACCCCTCGCGAGTGAGTACGCCTGATATACGTACCGCACTTAAACATTTGGGAACATGAATATATTATCATATGTTGGGAGCAATGTGGCAAGAGCTAAAGCTTGTGAGAGGACTAAGAGTGGATTAATGGTGTAGATGAAAGGAGGAAAATGATGAGAAAAACACTGATTCTGGCAAGTTAGTATCTAGTTTTATGCCCTACGAATACATGGGTGGCAAACACGACTCAACTCATAGATGGAGCTGAGTTAAGATTTTTTTATTCATTCATTGGACAATATCACAATTTAACAATATTTCGTATAATAAATACAATAATAGAAATTAATTAAGAATAAAAAAACCATCAGGACCATGGTTAATAACTGTTTCAGTGGCTGGGAAAGAAGATACAGAATAGAAACAGTTTTACTTTAAACGAACACTAGTAGGTCGCGACAGAAACAAATAATGAATAACAATACAGGCCTACTGCTTAGACGTTTCGACCACTGGTGGTCTTTGTATTTATACGAATAAGCATAAATTTGATCGAAATCTTACTTGAGGTTCTGTTGTAGATTCCCCTAATATTTCACCTCGGCCCTTGTTTCTCTAACACTTAAGTTGTTTGATCGTAGCGAGGGAGGATTCGCGCCCTTCACGCCTCTGCTGCCAACCCGGGCGCTATCGTACGCAGACGAGGAGCTGGAAGAAGTACCAACCTCTGCAGGCGGCGTCTACGAAGTACCGGCCTATCAGGATCAGGACCTCGTCATGATCAAGATACTGCCCGACGAGCAAGGAAGGTTGGTACAACTGTAGGCCTAACACTATTTTCTTGAAATACCGATCACCCTTAGGGCCTGTACCCCATAAATTACCTTGGAACGTTGCCAAACACATAGAAATTGTAATGATGGTGTACACTTTTTATTTTGGTCATTTCTCTTTTCTTTATTGGAGATTTTTTTTTAAATGTTTGCTATATTCTTCATATTATTGCGTGTGACATATTGCCGTACACAAAAGCATCGTTGTAGACTAACGAATGATGTTGAATGATGTGATGATGTGAATGATGCATATTTCAAGTGCTTGTACAAATTGTTTTTTCTTTTGGCCTGACTTTAGGTATATTTGCCGAATTTTACATGTGTTCTTCTAAACGTCTCCGATAATGTTATTTATTGCTAGTTCATTCATCAATCATCATTATCCAAATAACCGTTTCCTGCTTCTGGCAGAGTTGTAGGATCAACCAAATTTGATAACTTCTTTCTATCCTCCCACAATGGTATTTCTTTCTCTTCCACACCTTCACAGTCTCTGGGCATCATCTCTTCCATCATTTGTTTCAATAGTACATCCAAACCATGTCAACCGTATCCGTTCATTTAAACCATTTCCCTTTTAATGTTTTTTTAAAAAAGTTTTTAAGTTTTTGAACAATATTCTCCGGTATAAATATTATTGCTCTGCCTCCAGATTCGGCTTCAACGTGAAGGGTGGCGCTGACCTGAACCTGCCCATCCTGGTGTCCCGAGTGGCGCCCAACACCCCGGCCGACCGATGCTACCCGAAGCTGAACGAGGGCGACCAGGTCGTCTTCATCAACGGCCACGAGGTCGCGGGTCTGCTACACGAGGCGGTGGTCAGTCTGATCCGGTCGTCCAGGGACGCCGTCCCAGGGGAGCTGCTGCTAGCCGTCAGGCCCAACAGTGAGTACTGACGTAACGGAACTCTCCCACCAACAATATTAACACTGGGGATGCACCATAGATATTAAACACCTATAGTAGGCTAGATACGCAGTCATTTATCCACTTCCGTGACAATTTGAAGCAATCTTGAAAGACCTGTTTGCATGTTAAGTAAATGTGAGCGATTTGTAGCCCAAATAGTTCTCAAGATTGGGCCCGCCAGGTTTACAGGTGAGCATTCTAGCCATTAACACCAAATAATTTCTAAATTCCCTTATGCAATAACTTATTATTGTTTATGTTTATTCAATATCATGCTGCACAAGCTAAAACCATATCAAACAATCCAGTAAAATACTTAAATGCATTAAAAAAGCATAAATTAAAACCCCAAATCGCCGTTTTGAATATGGCAGATTGACTCTTCAATTTGCTACGCTCGCGCCTGTGCGGAGGTATTGGAGACTGCGTATCTAGCCTACTATAGGTGTTAAATATCTACGGGATGCACATGATAATCGATATTATCGATCGATAATCAATAATGGATATACCGTATTGTTCCGAATATAGCGCGATGTTTTTTTCCGAAAATACAATCTCAAAAACAGCACTCGCGTTATTTCCGCGCGCTTGCATTTGAAATAGCGCCTGAACATAGGCCACGCCTCTATACAACTTCCGCGCATCGTCTGCTGCGCTTTGCCCCGCCCACCCACTCGATGCCACTGAACTCGGCCGAACCTTGGGCGAAACTGTCTGCTAGTCGTCAGAATCCTTGGCCGTGATCACATCGTGACCTAGCTTGACCTACATAGATTTTGTTCGTGGGGTTGTCTATCTACGTTGCTTAAGAGTCTACGTAACGTAATAATGAGTGATGAAGAAGGAAAAGATGAAATGGCTCAAGATGAACAAATGAAGACTGCTGATCGCGTGGAAAAGATAGGTTCCTCTGCCTTACAAATCAGCAAGGGATTGCGAAGGAGCTAGGCCTAGGCCTACGACGACGTAAACATTGAAGACCAGGAATCAGACTGGTGAACTGTGGACTGTGGTTGACATATGTGAGCTTGTGCTTGGCCCTACCCTGTTAAAAACCATAGGCCTAGGCCCTAACATTGTTCAAAATGTTTTGTTGTAAGTGTTTCATGTACATTTTAATTTTCTTTGATTTTTTTCTTTTTTCTTGAAATGATTCTGTGAAATTGGGGGTCGTGTTATATTCGAGGTCGTGCTATATTCGGAACAATACAGTAATTTTGTTTTGATAATCGATAATCAAAATATCAAATAATTGTTCAAAAGTGGCATTAACTAAAACTCTATAGACGGAGATTATCTCACGTTGTGCCATGCACTGGCTGGGCTGATGGTGTCACACTTGAGATTTATATTTGGAATGAGCTATCAGTCGATAACGAAAGCCAACCTCATGACATCTAAGACAGCAAACGGAACGTGACTGTATTGTTTTTACGATAATATCAATTCGATAATGACATCTATTATGATAGTGAAAAAGTATCGATGTGCATTCCTAATTAATACCACTCCAAAATTAGTCTTTTATAGGCCTACTTTTAGTGATATCTTGATAGTGCTGCAAAATATCGGAAGGCTTAACCGTCTAAGTGACGAGCAGTTGCGATGGCATCCATCAGTTCTTGGTTTAGGAATTTTTTAAAAACGTTGGCTTTGGAGCCGTCCTAGCAACGAGGCACATAATGAAAATTCAAGTTGTTCTGATTCGGCCTTGTTGATTCTGGCGTTGATCTGCGGGTGTTTGCACTGTCCATACCACTGATCGCTATATTTCCTATTAAAAAATATTAGGGATGTGCGGGTACCCGAAAAACGGGTAATTTTCGGGTAGGTAAAATTACCCGACCTCGGGTCGGGCCGTCAATTCCTACCCGAAAAAGTCGGGTCGGGTAGAAGTAATAAAGAAACACGCCAATCTGCTCCTTTTAAACCTCCCGCTCACACGCCAAACGAACAGCTGACGTCGGAGCGGACCAATCGCTACGACGTGGGCGCGGCTATGCTATGATGCTGTGTCCTTGGCTCTTCCCGTCTTCCGGCGCTGTCCCCGCTGGAGTAATAGGCCCTAGGCCCCTACTGACCGTCATTACTCGTCTTCTGGTTATTCAACGCTAATAACGGCATAAAGCAAGTTGAATATTACGTACGTAGGCGAATGGTGAAAAAGAAACAACGCTAATAAACATCGTCTAATGCCTAGGCGGCAGGCCTAGAAGTCCGATCTAGTGCGCATCGTTGCGCGCAGCAGAGCGTTGGGCGGAGTCAGACCGAAAGGCTGGTGCAAACGCGCGATTTCGTCAGATGCATGGCTGGTACAAACGCATGATTTCGTCGGCCGGAAGAGAAAAATACGCGATCGCATCGGTTTTTCTTGGGGTTGGGTCGGAAATATTAGAAAACGATCGTTACGATATTATTTCCGAGAATAAAGAATGATTGATGCAGGAAAACGATAATAGCGGGGTTTCACTGTACTAGGCCTAGGCCTACTCAAGCAAAAGTTCATAAGACGCCGATTTGGAAGTACTTCGTGTCAACACAGCCCAGAGTGGCTACCTGCAACCAATGCAAAACTGTTTTCTAGGATTTTTTTTTTTTTTAAATGAATTCACAAATAAAAAAAAAATTCACTACCCGAGCCCGACCCGAGCCTACTTCAATTACCCGAGCCCGAGGGTACTTTCAATTACCCGACCCGAGCCCGACCCGAGTTCAAAACCACTACCCGCACATCCCTAAAAAATATTGATCTTTGGTTGGTTATCACTCACTCGTCGATTGCGTCGGGGCCTACAGGGTTGGCTTGGTCTCTTTGGTTTAATGTCCCCCACTGTCAATCAGTTATGTGACTGAGTGGGTAGACTCTAGATACGAATCTGTTTATTTATTAAGGGCTTGTATTTGAACGTGTACGTCCCTGCTTTCAGCGGTGTACGAAGCGAGGGAGGAGGGTGAGGAACCGCCGTATCAGTACGTACCTGACATGCCTCACTCTTCGTCGGGGGACAGAGCCGACGCGCTGCAAGAATCCATGCTGCTCCTGGCTGACGGTAAGCTCCCTCTCTCTCTCTCTCTCTCTCTGCGGAAAAATTCAGCTGAGCACCAAGTTATTGCTAGAGGTAATGAGAAATGGTGTTATAAAAACCCAAATTTTGTGTTTTTTGCGATTTCAAAAAAATTGTCCTGTACCGCCTACCACAGGCGTAATATTCGGTCTGGACAGGCACCTCCACCATCCCACTACATTTTGCGCACTAAAAGGTTCAATTTTGTGAGTTAATTCGCATTTTGACCAGTTTTGATACAATTTTGTTTGATATTTCGCACTATACACTTTCGCGAAATTCGCGTTTTCAAAATGTGTTTTTTCCATCTCTAGGCCTAAATGATGTAATTTATCGACAATATTACATTTTACGCAATAAAAAGGACATTTAAAAAAATTTAAAAATTTTGTTATCACCTTTTTTCACTACCTTTAGTTATTGCTTCCAAGCAGAGTCGGATGAAAACGTCTACTTGCAAGATATTCTATATATCCAGCGCAACAAGCCTGGATTGATTTCGGGACTGTCTGCTTAGCGAAGACAGCTGCCGAGTATTGGCACGCGGCTGACGTAGGTATTTAAGTTTGAATCGTATTTCAAATATGAATACTATATAAAATTTTAAAATAGCCCTTTAAGTTTGTTTTGTAACAATTTTTAATAATGGTATAAAATCATCTATTTGACTGTTAAGTTAGTATTAGACCCAAAGTTAAACATAGTTTTGCCTTGCTTATAGAAAATCCTTCGAAGTATTTCAGTTAAAATAATGACTGACATGGTAATAATTCTGGTAAAATCAAGAAAATAAACTAGCTCCTATCTACCTAGGCCTACCTACTTTTGAAAATAGATAGTATAGGGCCTACTAAGGATTTATTTTGCTTAAGTGTTGATTTGCAGTCTGGCCTATTCCATCTCTTTTCTACTTAATTAACACATTTATGTTTACAGCTAAGCTAGTTTTCATTTCTGTCCAATCATTAGGCAAGATATATTTTTCAATGTCAAAGTAAATACATCTAGTACCAAACCAAAGTAATAACCAATGTTGAGATGTGCTGGTAGAGTAGAATTCAGCCTAGATTGAACGACCTTCAAAGTTGCATTTGTTTAAATCGGCATAACCAACACAGGAAAAATAAATTTGCTAGCATCATTTTTCTACTCCGTGCGCTGCGTGCGTGTGGCGAGGTGACGAACTAGGTGTATGTCAACAGACCATTCCAAACGTTGGAGGTTATGTTTCATTAGGATACTGTCATTGCGTGTTATGTTTTGTCACTGAGTTGTTTTGGATATTAAAATATTGTTATTTTATTTTAATCAACACAATTCTATTTGCATAAAAATTGAACTAGGCCCTAGGGCAAGGATACTATTATACACTTCGTTCTAGCCTAGCCTAGGGCCAGGCCTAGTCTATGCAATTTCTCTTTGGGGGTTGAGGGGGGGGGGGCAAAAGCCTAGGCCTAGCTTCAATATGCAGCCTAGACTAGCTAGATCTAGTCCTAGATTGATAAAACAGGGAAATTCTTGTGATATGTGTTCAATTTGGGGAAACTAGGCCTAGCCTAGGGCTACCCAACCCAGGCCAACCCAGGTAGTGTAGCCTAGGCCTAGGCCTAGTATTTATAGCCCTACCCCCCAAAAGGAATATTAAAAGAATTTTTTCTAAAAGCCTTAGGTCTATAACCGTTGTCTTGTACGTATTTACTGTTTAGGTACCTAGGCCCTACCTAATTGGTTGGCTTACTAGACTGTTTTTTCCCCGCGGGCCCTATTAGTGCATGGCTTAGTGGCAAAGACCTACTTTACTTCAAAGACCTACTCATTTAATCAATACTTAGGCTAGGCCTACATAACATTTTAGTCAAGCCCAGAACTCAGAAGAGCAACCATGTAAAGAAATTAGTCAGAAACAAGATTAAAACAGACGACCTACGCTAGGGCAGCGCTAGGGCCTATCCATAGATACTACCATGGATACTAGTATAACCTGCCTATCTGTGCTGTGCAGACGACAGGCCTTTAGTAATATTTTAGCTGATTGTATGAAAGTGGTATTGGGAAGATCGCTCATTGGTCAATAAAATAAAACCATTGTTGTCAACTGTGAAAACGAATAATGACTTGACATTTGTTTGTTATTTATTACTTTCAATGAATTTGATCGTCCAGATTACATTAAATTAATCTTGTAAACAATAATTTAGTATTTTTATTTAATAATGCACCGTGTATAATTCATTAATTTTTTTAAAAGTACATTTTCAATTAGACCTCCAATTTTGTTCTAGTGGTTCACATGAAAAATGGCCGCCGAACAGTGTCAAAAGGTCATTCAAAGTTGTGTGATTCCTACTCTAAGTCAAACTGTACTGGAGGATGTGCAATGTACGCGGCTGGGGTTGCTACGGAAACTTTCTTCTCAACTAACCAGTGTTTTATTCTGTGGTCAGAGCTGGACACGGTAACGCACTCGATCCGCTTTGAATTGAAGCGCGCTTGCGGCGAGCCGGATGACGAGCCATCGTCAAGTAATCCCAAGGTGCTCGGTACGCCCCACGCTTGTCTTTCTAGTTGCATTGGGTTTAGCTAACGACTTTCTGACTACATTGTGCGGATGATACTCCTAGCTTAGCGGCTCACGTCGAAGCATTGCGTGTGCATTTGTGTTTGCTCTTGTTGGTTTACCTAGAGGATAGATAATAAAATAAAATAATACATTGTGCACTGGTGATGACATCGGGTACCCGGAAACCGGTTCCGAACCGGTTAACACAAAGTGATGTTAAAAATTTGTAATATTTGATAATTTAAATTCAAATTTTTTGTTTCTTTTTTGTACCTAACTACGTAACAGCACCTTCTTTTCTCACAGATTGTGAAGTTATTTAGCTATGCTAGGCCCATTTGCACTCCAGATTGCACAATAGGCTATGGGTTGTTCAAGGACGCGTGCCTTGTTTGTACTTTGAAGAATGCTTTTTAAGGGCACTTTTTGTCCTGCTGATTGTTCATTGTAACTTTTAAAAAAAAAAGTTTTTTTCCCGTTTTTGTTTTATAACCGGTTTCTGGGGCGGAGGAACCGGTTTGGACTTTTTGGACTAGATGTCATCACTATTGTGCACTGAATATGTGGTTAGGATCGCTGGTTATTACCATTTCTATGGACTGAATAAAACATTTTAAATTTCAATGTAGGTAGTAGGCCTACACATAAGAACTAAGAAGATCAGTAGGTAGGGAAACATCTTTCAGTAAACACTAAACAGTAGGGATGTGAACCTATTGTAATTTGAACTAGAACTTTAAAAAAGTCTGAAGGAAGTTTGAGTGAAATTTTGTTGATTTTTGGGAAAGAGTTTGGATTTTTTTTTACTATTTGTTAATTTGACATTGTCCAAAAAAGATTCTTGAGTTCCAGGTACAAATTAAAAATTATATTTTTTATTTTTATACTTTCTTGGTGGAGGTGCCGGTCCAGACTTATCCCTTGAAGTTAGGTTCCAGTTCGGTTCAAGTTCTTTTCAAAATTCTATAGAACTTCGAAGTGCATGCTAGGTTTGAAAACTATAAATCCAAGTTAGCACAACTCTACTTAACAGTAAAGATAAGGATCATGTGTCGGGCACTAAAAGTATATAATATCTAAGCTTCTGACCGTGGATATTTAACCCCAATGTTATTCAAGTCTTGGTCCAGATCTGGCAGTGCACTAAGTTGACGTTAGTACAATCTGTGCAAGAGTGGCCGAGTGAAGTGTGTTGACGCATGGACTCGATGGCAATGCTTTCCCCGTTTGTGGACTGAACATTAACAGTGAGATCTTTTGTTTTATCCAAATAATGAATTTGAAAGAAAGTGATATCTGTCTGAAAATTAATATTGGTCTAGTTTTTTTTATACTACCACCAGGAGGTAAACAAACTTAGGTATGTGTTTTGTTGTCAGTCTAGTGGTGAAAAACAGACTAAAAAGTGACAACATTTGTATGTCTACAAGAACCATCTGTTGGAGATTGATTATGATTAGAGCTACGGAAAAATAGCACTTTCAAATAAAAAATTTAGCACTTTCATTTCAAAATTTAGCACTTTGTAGCATTTTCAAATTGCAAATTTAGCACATTGGTGCAAATTAAAAATATATGCAATATTTAGTTGCGGGGGCCTCGTTCAAGGTTCAACTAAGTCTAGAAATAAAAATCATTGCAATTAGCTGAGCAATTGGGGTTTATTTTTGCAAAGAGGGCCATGTAAGGCACTGTTTTAACACAAGGAAATAACATAGAATCAGGAAATTAATTAAAATTTGTAAATTGTTAGCCACTTTTACAAACAATGCCGGAGTAGCTAACTTAGGCCTTGCAGATATGCCCACACTCGGTTATGTTTATTTGTTTATTTAATTAATATAGCCCTAGTGTAAGAAACCGGGCACTCCCCCTCCCCCTCCCCCCCCCGTACTACCTCGTAGATAGACGGCCGTGAGCCGGCCTAATAACAATTTAAAAACATGATCCCTACAAGAGGTAGGCGAGGCCTATGGTTGCGTCGCCGGGTGGTCTAGTTTAATATTGGCTTGCAAGCACCATTTCACACTGTCTTCAATGAACTCAACTTTCTCGACCTTGGCCTTCTTTCCTTTATCCAGGCTTTCCTGGATAGTAGATTGGCATTTGCTTGATGGCTGTTGCTCTCGCTTTTCTTTTGCCTTACAATGTGAGGAAGACAAAACATGTTTGTCTAACGTATCCTTCTTGACTGCATCTAATCGCACATTACCGCACATCACTATCGTCGAATCACTGACGTAAAAACCATCGTTTTTGTATTTTGCAGCTTGTGTCTGCAGACTTATCTTTTCACGTGGCATTTTATCACAATTTTTACTAACTCGGAACACAAAAATAAAGCGAGCCGACGAGAGACAAAACCACAATGCAGGCCGAGCTGCTACACCCTCCGTTTCGTGTCCTTGCGCAAGCCGTGGAGATCGCACAGTCAAGCAAAGGTCAATGATCCGAGTAGCGTCGAGTAGCGTAGCGGCGGAGGAGGGGTGGGAGGGGGGGCAAACACTTGCCGCCTAGCCGGCTCGGGAGTCGGCGACTGATGCAAGTGGTGTCGGCGGCTGGCGCTACAAAGCGGCGGGGCGGTCAATCGGCGATCGTATTTTGCTGTACTTAAATTTCGCATATATTTAGCAATATCGCTGATATTTCGCCATTATGCAGACATTTCGCAGAATCACGCGAATTTCGCACTTTGTCGCATTTTCAAAAACGCATTATTATAGCTGTAAATACCTTGAAAGGTAAAGAAAAGTGAAAAAAACTTCATTTTTCAACATTTCGCATTTATCGCACATGCGAAATTTACGTGCCCCTAATTATGAATTAAATAAGTATAATAATTGGCCCAAAACATAAATGGACGAGTAGTCTAACTCCGCCCCCTGACGTCACGACTCAAACATGTGATCAAATATGGCCGTACTGTGGGACGATTTTAACTGATAGCCTTACTGTACCACACTAAAGACTGGATTGCTAGATTGAAATGGTTCAATATTGTGTTGTTTCACGATGTTCGTCAAGAGCTAAAATAGGAGGGGTGTCTTTACACTCGTTTCCGAAGGATATCAAATTAAGAAATAAGACGTGGGAAGTTAAAATCAGATAGATAAGAAATGTTTTGCAAAAACATGTGATACCATGCTTGTAGGCCTATAATGTTCTTTGCATTTTGTGGATTCCGATTACAAGCAAATTCCTCATGGCAAACTTAAGTGTTTGCGAGATGGAGCCCTGCCCATGTGTTTACCCATTTTTTTATTCCTGGACTGGCCAACTATCTTAATTCTAACTTAATGCTTATATAGTAGGCAGGCTAATGAGTAGACCTGTTTGACGCGGCCCTATAATTCTGCACAAGAGAGAGGCCTAAGCACTAGACAGGCTACTTTTGTTTAGGTATAGGGCCTAGACCTAGCTAGAATAGAATAGAATGTTGCTTTATTTCCATTAAGTGTTGCATACAACATAGTTAGTTTTATGTTT
The DNA here is from genome assembly GCA_024449915.1 of Sweltsa coloradensis. Lineage (NCBI taxonomy): Eukaryota > Metazoa > Arthropoda > Insecta > Plecoptera > Chloroperlidae > Sweltsa > Sweltsa coloradensis. The sequence goes on along the minus strand of JAMZAV010001957.1, from coordinate 28,213 downwards.
ACATAACACAGTTGACCCCTAAGATAATAAAAGAAGGCCTACATCTAGTAGTTAGGGTAGGCCTATATGGAAAGGAAAATAACACCTAGGCCTAGCCTCTGCTTATTGGTAGGTTAAAACTAACAGTATAGCCTTGATTTTGCTTTTAAGGTAGGCCTAGGTCTAAAGCTTCCAAGGTTAAAGGCCTAAACTGTGTATAAACTATAAAGAGGGGTACATTTCTAGGCCTAAATCTTAGCAAAGAGGTGTGTCTAGTCCTAGCCGTGTAGGCCTAGGATTAGAACCTAGGCCTCCGCCTACCCCTAGAGTTAAACCCAGGCCTACTTTTTACGATATGATCTTGTGAACTGAGGAATAATAAATTACATTGGCCTAAACCTGAGACTAACTTTTAAAAAATGCCTTTTAGAGTACTAAAGGCTTTGGGTTTTTAATAGGGGTGTGCGAGTAGCACTTTTTCAAGTCGAGTCGGGTTCGAGTAGTAAAAAACCAACGATCTCGAGTCGAGTTTTGAGTAGTGCATTTTTTTTTTAAATACCGTACATGGACCAGTAGCGGAAAAACAGGTCTAAATAGCGCTGAATGAAACTCCAAATCACATTTAAAATAATTATGAAGGTACTATTTTAGTATGCAAAGAAAAAAAAGGCCAAAAACTACCTCTGTCCCTCTAGCACGTAGGCCTACCACACAATAGTACACAGTAAGTAAAGCGATTTGGCATAGCCTAGGCCAAGTTTCATTCGGTGCTACTTAGTAAATATCAGTGGGTTTGTAGGTAAAATAAATAGTACTCATTTAATGATTTCAGCAATTAAGTCATCTGTAATTTTCAAAGAAATGACAGTCACAGACATGACATAAAAAAATGCCTAAGCTACAAAAATTGCACATTTGAATAAGATTAAATTAAAAGACTTTAATAATTAAGTATGAGTACCTAGACCTGCCCATTTAACACTAGGTTTTACTAGGCCTACTTAAGATTTTGATTTAAGAAGACAAGTTCTTCTACGTGGTGAGGTGTTAGGCGTTCACGCCTACTTGTAACGATGTTGCCAGCAGCCGAAAACTGGCGCTCGCTGGCCACCTCAGTCGCTGGGATGGACGAAAAAACATCATTGCTAACTGAGAAAGAATTGGGTAATGCCCAGCAAATTTGCGCCACCATTCTAAAGGGTCACTTGAACGTGGAATTATCCTTCATGTAAGTAGTTTTGAAGTTCCTTCTTGTTTTTGTTATTAACCGTTTCCACTGGGCGGTCGTCTTCCTCTTGCATCTCGTCAAAGGAACTCCACAAAGAGGAGGTACTAGTTGGTCCCACTGCAGGTACTGAGAACAAAACATCAAATTAAATAATTAAATGGCCTGCACAAGAAAATTAAAAACTCAAAACATGAAGAATATAAAAAGGAACATACCTAGATCGATGTTGGAACAATTTCTTTGTCCGCAACTTCTTTCATCAAATGAAGAACCTCCATGTAAACGGATTCTTTTAAGGCGGTTGTTTTCAGCAGAACGTTCTTAAAACGCGGGTCCAAAAACATTGCCACCGACGCGACAGTGTTAGTCTCGAATAACGGAAACCTCGATTTTAAAAACTTCAACAGGCTCCGCGCGAAGCCCAATCACTTCCATGGACACCAGCTCGCAAGTATCGCTCCAAATAATGGAAATAACTGGTACAGAATAGGGATTACCAATGGCAGAGGGGATATGTGTCCCCTGAAACTTCCGCAGTTGCCTCTGCAAATGGTTGCAGAATTTCTACTAATCCTTTGGCCGTCTGCCAGTCAGTCATAGTCAACATCTCGACAGAACGCTGCCTCCTTCGAACGACTGGAATCTCATCACATACGGCTCGCCTCTGTTCTACGAGTCTTTTAAGCAATATCATGTTCCGAGTTCCATCTGTTGGCACATCTTGGGACAGTTTTTTCGTGGCAGTTGCATCGTTTCTTGAACCATATGCAGTCTATGCTCTGCAGCTGCGGAATGGTTATAATGGTTTACTATCGTTCTTGCTTTTCGAATTACATCGGGAACCGCACTGTCTTTTTTAGCATCGCTAATCGTTAATTGCAGCGTGTGTGTGCAAAGCACAACTGCGATCCAGTTGGTCTTGTTTATCGCTGCAGTTAGATTCCGGGCATTATCAGTGACTACGTACACAGGGATATGAAGTGCAATGTCGTCTAAACCCCATTCTTTCATCATGGCATTTATTTTATTATATATGTTGATTGCGTATGGGCATCAGGGAATGGAGAGTTGCCCAAACAATAACTTTCTATTTTGAAGTTCTTGTTCATGTAGTGGCAAAGTAAAAGAGAGGTAAGAGTAATTCCCTCGGGACGTCCACATATCGAGGGTCAAAGACAACGATTTTGCATTCTTTTTGACATCTTCCATCTTTTGTTTTATCTCTAGGATTACCTCCTCATTAATTTCAGGAATAACTTTCCTGGAAAATGTTGTTCTGGTTGGTATGTCGTATTGTGGACAACATTCTTGCATTACGTCAATAAACCCTTTTTCTTCTACTACGGAATATGGTTGTAGATTCAAAGCAATCCATTTGCCAATTTTTCTGCAACAGAAAAAAATAATGCATTGTCAAACACCAATTGACAAATTATGCCCAATTGTAGGCATTTATCACAATTTCAGTGGGACCTAGGCCCAGCACAGGTTCATTGACAAAGACGCATAGGCCTAGGCGAAAGTATGTAGGGCCTAGGCAAAAGTATGTAGGGCCTAGGCTACAAGGGCAAATCCTAAAACCCAGGGCCTACGTCTAGGCCTAGCCCCTAGGCAAAATTATGTAGGCCCTAGGCCTACATGCTCAAGAGTCAAGACATAGGTAAATGATAGGCCTAGCTTAGGCCTTGATGGAAGTAGGCCTAGGCCTAGGCTACGTATGCATTGCATAGGAAAACTAGGCCTAGAGCCTAGGCCTAGGCTAGGGCCCAGGCTAGGCTAGGGCCTAGGCCCAACATGCCTAAGCCTGGGGGGGGGGGGGGGGGGAAGCGCGTATGTTTCAATAATATAATAATAATTTATAATTATAATATTGTAAAACATACGCGCTTCGCCGCCCCCCCCCCTCCCCTACTTTTCCCCCACGAAGACAGTTTGGTGGTCCCAATCGAAAAAGTATAGGCCTAGCCTAGGTAGGCCCCTACTAACTTAAGTCACAAGGACTTGAAGGAAATTAATAGACCTAGACCTACCTTGTTATTTTTTTTCGCAGAAGGACTATCAGATGGCCACTTTTGTTTCTGTGCAACCATGTTTGTTAGAGTTTCTTGCCGTGCTGTCTGCTGCACACGTCTGCCCATCGGTCTGCCCTGATCTGGGTCTAGGCCTGCTGCAGCCTTCTCTGCAGCATCTTGTTTTACCAGCAGTTCGTACTGGTAAACATGCTTTGACTCCAAATGGCGCCGCAAACTGGTCGTTGACCCAGTAGTCATTTTTAGCGTGACTAAGCATGTGTTGCATTTCGCACTCGCGTTGTTCGCGCTTTTTTGGAAATAGTTCCAAATACCAGACGCCTTAGATCGCTCAGGCCCACTAGGCCCTAGGCTTTCCCCGCCAAATGAAGTTGACGTAGGCCTTTGTGGCGTAGAAGGTAGGCCTAGGCCTACTGCAGATCCTTGATGTGCTTGAAGCCTAGGCGTAGGGCTAGGCGAAACACGCCTTGTAGGCCTAGGCCTAGGCCTAGAAGGTCCCGCCTGAGGTTCGCCATCAGCATCGGAAAACAAATCATCAACATTTTCTTCCCTTTCGCGGTCACTGGGTTGCTCGGCTTGTAAAAATCGCCGAATACTTTGCATTTTACGTCCAGGCCTAGGGCCCCAGTTCTAAGAAGAATCACGATCACAACAAATAGAAACTCGAAGATGGTAAATAGGCATCGAAGACGCTCAACATCAAGCCGGAAGTGCCGATTAATGATCGATAGGTCGAACGTTTCTTCATGGTCGACTATTTTTAGCGATTTTCGTACACTAGCGCTACCTGTCGGCGGTATGTTCAACCATTTGAATCGGCGGCTCAGTCGATCATAACTACTCGAACTCGACTCGACTTTCGCGAATAACTCGATCACCTCGAGTCGAGTTGCAACTACTCGACTCGACTCGACTTTTCGAGTACTCGCACACCCCTAGTTTATAATCATTCTAAACCCAAAGGTATAGGAACTATGATGACCACCGTTTTCCGAAGTCCACACATCCTCTAGGACATAACATAGGACAATACAACAGCCTTCCCTAAAAAGCAGCTGGCTTCCTTCTTGACCTACATAGTCTTTGGCAAAGCCCATTCTAAAAGATAACATATTTTTTAAGAATTTTTTCCACCCGTACGGGCGTAAAAACACGTTGAAGTCCATTGCGCCAGCCACACTTAGTTTGCAGCTTGTCCCACAGTTCGCGGCGCTATCTGTTGGATTTTTCGGAACTAACTCAGCCCCGCCTTTGACTAGTTGTCCATTGCCCATCTCCGTAATTTTTACTATTTCTATATTATGTTTTGTATGGCAAAAATATGCACTATGCAGACAATTATTTAAAAGTTTGCACAGACATTCTAAGTTTCAACCACTCTGACATCAATGCTTTGTTGATGAATTTGTCCTACAATCGATCAATTGTTTGGTATCCATTTCTTACTCAAGTTCATCTTGCTTCCTTTAATTCATTTTACCACAGCCTTCTAGATGTCTGTAAAGGTACAAATAGACGGCTTGTCACAAATCTACAAAATTTGGTCATGACTTTCAGTGGATAAAAAAGAAGTTCCTGCCTCCTTAACTAACACCATTTATGGTGTAAATCTGGAACTACATCTGTGAAACTTCTGTTTACTACGTTAACTTTGTTGTCAAAAATGCTTTAATTTTCATTGCTTTTTAATTTTAAATTGCTGTTAAAATATTATCTTATTTTTTATTAAATTAAAAGGCTGCCCACAAGCCAATCATATACCTTAAATAAATTGCTTCGCTAAAACGCTCTCTACCCGGGACCCCTTAAACTAACCCTACCTAGCGAAAACCGACAAAGCTCTACTTTTGCTGTCAATTATTTAACTATGGGATAAAATAAAATCGGACTTGGGGTGACAGCCCGTAATTTGTACCTTTACATACATCCAGACGGCGGTGCATTTTACATTTTTAATTTTTACCAACAATGCTAGCTGTGGTTCTTTGTATTTGTTTTGATGTCAGTCATGCGAAGAAAGGGAAATGTTCCGAAAATTATTGCTTACTTAAAAAAGCATTTTATACAAGAGCAGTGACAAGTTAATTTAACTATTAAATAAATAAATGTATTTGTTTGAAACATCCCCCTCGATATGTCCGTAAGGAGCCCAAATATTGTTTTCTTTGCCCAGCCCTGTATCGTACCGATGAACCAAGAAGGTCATGTGACGGCAAGGTCAGTTGACTGTCTCGCTATCAAGACAACAGTATTAATACTATTACTAAGTGTTGGTTTTACAGGTCTGGCGAGCGGAGCGTTGGTCGCACAGTTCGAACAATTGTACAGGAAGAAACCGGGGCTAACAACCAACGAGGCAAAAAGAACAACGCAAGAACGCTACAGAGACATATCACCTTGTGAGTACGACTGTACACATTTACTAGACTCCGTAGTGTTACGGGTCTGGCGAGCGGAGCGTTGGTCGCACAGTTTCGAACAAGTTGTAAAGGAAGAACCGGGGCTAACAACCAACGATGCAAATAGACAACGGCAAGACCGCTACAGAGACATATCACCTTGTGAGTACGACTGTACACATTACTCTACTCGTAGTTTACAGGTCTGGGCGGGAGCGGAGCGTTGGCCGCACAGTATCGAACAGTTGTATCAGGAAGAAAACCGGGCTAACAACCAACGAGGCAAAGAAGAACAACGGCAAGACCGCTACAGAGAAGTATCACCTGTGAGTACGACTGTAACACATTACTAGACTCGTATTTTACAGGTCTGGCGCGCGGAGCGTTGGTCCACAGTTCGACGTTTGTACAGACTAGAAACCGGGGCTAACACCACGAGGCAAAGAAGAACACGCAGAACCGCTACAGAGACATATCACCTTGTGAGTACGCCTGTACACATTCTAGAACTCGTAGTTTACCAGGTCTGGCAGCAGGAGCGTTGGTCGCACAGTTTCGACAGTTGGTACAGGAAGAAACCCGGGGCTAACCACCAACGAAGGCAAAGAAGACAACGGCAAGAACCGCTACAGAGACATATCACCGTGTGAGTACGACTGTACACATTACTAGACTCGTAGTTTACAGGTCTGGCGAGCGAGCGTTGTTCGCACAGTTTCGAACAGTTGTACCAGGAAGATACCGATGCTTAACAACCAACGAGGCAAAGAAGAACAACGGCAAGAACCAGCTACAGAGACATATCACCTTGTGATTACGACTGTAACACATTTACAGACTCGAGTTTACGGTCTGGCGAGCGGAGCGTTGGTCTGCACAGTGCGAACCGTTGTACAGGAAGAAACCCGGGCTAACCACACGAGGCAAAGAAGAACAACGTACAAGTGAAACCGCTACAGAGAATATCCCTTGTAGTACGACTGTACCATTTACTAGACTCTTAGTTTTACGTCTGGCGAGCGGAGCGTGGTCGCAGCAGTTGAACAGTTGTACAGGAAGAAACCGGGGGCTAACAACCAACGAGGCGAAAGAAGAACAACGGCGAAGAACCGCTACAGAGACATAGCACCTTGTGAAGTACGACTGTTACACATTACTAGACTCGTAGTTTACAAGGTCCTGTCGAGCGGAGCGTTGGTCGGCACAGTTTTTGTAACTTTTGTACAGGAAGCACAACCCGGGGCTAAACAACCACGAGGCAAAGGGAAGAACAACGGCAAGAACCGCTACAGAGACATATCACCTTGTGAGTACGACTGTACACATTTGCTAGACCTCGTAGTTTACCGTCTGGCGAGCGGAGCGTTGGTCGCTCAATTCGACAGTTTTGTACAGGAAGAAACCGGGGCTTAGCAACCCAACGAGGCAAGAAGAACAACGGCAAATAAACCGCTACAGAGACATATCACCTTGTGGTACTACTGTACACTTACTAGACTCGTAGTTTACAGGTCTGGCGAGCGGAGCGTTGGTCGCTCAATTCGAACAGTTGTACAGGAAGAAACCGGGCTACCCAACGAGGCAAGAAGACAACGGCAAAGACCACCGCGCTACAGAGCATATCACCTTGTGAGTGGACGAGCTTGTGTACACATTACTAGACTCGTAGTTTACAGTCTGGGCGAGCGGAGCGTTGTCGTGACAGTTCGAACAGTTGTTACAGGAAGAAAACCGGGGGCTAACAACCGACGAGGCAAAGAAGAACAACGCAAGAACGCCGCATCAGGAGACATATCCACCATTTGTGATACGACTGTACACGATTTGACTAGACTCTAGTTTACAGGTCCTAGCGCGCGGAGCGTTGGTCGTCACAGTTCGCAAACAGTTTGTACAGAAGAACCGGGGCTAACAACGCAACGAGGCAAGAGAACAACGGCTAAGAACCGCTACAGAGACATATCACCTTGTGAGTACGACTGTACACATTACTATACTCGTCAGTTTACAGGTCTGGGCTGAAGCGAGCGTTTGGTCGCACAGTTCGACAGTTGTACGAAGTAAACCGGGGCTAACAACCAACGAGGCAAAGAAGAACAAGACGGCAAGAACCGCCTACAAGAGACACATATCCACCTTGAGTTACGACTGTACCACATTACTGAGACTCGTATATTTACGTCTGGCGAGCGGGCGTTGGTCGTACCAGTTCGAACATTTTTGTACAGGAAAAACCGGGCATAAACACCAAACGAGGCAGAAGACAACGGCAAGAACCGTACAAGAGACATATCACCTTTGTGAGACGACTGTACACATTACTAGACTCGTCTTTTACAGGTCTGGCGAGCCGGGAAGCGTTGTTGGGTTTACTTCCGCACAGATTCGAACGTATTCCTGTACAGGAATACACCGTGTGCTGAAACAACACCAACGATGCAAAGACGAACAACACGGCACGAAGACCGCATAGCACGAGACATATCACCTTGTTAGTAGACTGTACGCATTACTAGACTCCGTAAGTTTTACAGGTCTGCGAGCGTAGCGTTTGGTCAGCAACACATGTGCTTCAGCACAATGTTATGGTACAGGAAGAAAACCGGGTGGCTAGACACCTACGAGGCGAAAAGCTAAGGAAACAACGGCAGAGAACGTGCTACAGAGACATATCACCTTGTTGACTTACGCTTGTACACGATCTACTAGACTCGAGTAGTTTACAGGTCGGCGAGCGGAGCGTTGGTCCGCACAGTTCGCACGTTGTAGCAGGAAGAACCGGGGCTAACAACCAACGAGGCAAGAAGAACACGGCAAGACCGCTACAGACGACATATCACCTTGTTAGACGACCTGTAACACTTTACTAGACTCGTAGTTCTACAGCGTCTGGCAGCACGATGAGCGTTGGTCGCACAGTTTCGAACAGTTGTACAGGAAGAAACCCGGGGCTTTTTTTTTTAAAAAACAAACCCCAACCCAACGAGGTGCAAGAAAGGAACGGCAAGAACCGCTACAGAGCTATCACCTGTGATTACGCTGTAACACATTACTAGACTCGTAGTTTACAGGTCTGGCGAGCTGGACACGCGTTGGTCGCACAGTTCGAACAGTGTTGTACAGTAAAAACACGATGGCTAACAACCACGAGCAAAGAAAACCCACCGGCAAGAACCGCTACAGAGACATATCACCTTGTGAGTACGACTGGTACAACTTAACTAGACCTCGTAGTTTTACAGTCTGGCGAGCGGAGCCTTTGGTTCGCACAGTTCGAACAGTTTGTACAGGAAGAAACCGGGCTAACAACCAACGAGGCAAAAGAGATAACAACGGCAATAAACGCTACAGAGACATATCACCTTGTGAGTACGACTTGTACACGACTTACTAGACTCGTAAGTTTACCTGTGGGGGGGGGTGGGGGGTCTGGGAGCGGAATCGTTGTCGCACAGTTTCGAACAGTTTGTACGGAATAAACCGGGCTAACAACAACGAGGCGAAAGAGAACAACTGCAAGAACCGCTACAGAGACTATCACCTTAGTTGAGTACGACTGTACGGACTTACTATGACTCGTAGTTTCAGTGGTCTGGCGAGCGGAGCGTTGGTCGCGCAGTTCGACCAAAGTTGTACAGAAAAACCGGGGCTAACACCAACGAGGCAAGCAGAACACGGCAAGAACCGCTACAGAGACATATTCACCTTGTGATACACTGTACACATTACTAGGACTCGTAGTTTACAGGTCTGGCGAGCGGAGCGTTGGTCGCACAGTTCGAACAGTTAGTACAGGAAGTAAACCGGGGCCTAACAACAACGAGGCAAAGAAGCACAACGCAAGCCGCTACAGAGACATATCACCTTGATTGAGTACCTACTGTACACATTACTATACTCGTAGTTTACAGGTCTGGCGAGCGGAGCGTTGGTCGCCCAGTTTTCGAACAGTTTACAGAAGAAAACCGGGGCTAACAACCAACGAGGCCAAGAGAACAACGTGCGAGAAGAACCGCTACAGAAGACATATCACCTTGTGAGTACTACTGTACACCTTACTAGACTCGTATTTACAGGTCTGGCGAGGTCGGAGCTTGGTCGCACAGTTCGACAGTTGTAACAGAAGAAACCGGGGCTAACACAACGAGGCAAGAAGAACAACGCAAGAACCGCTACAGAGACTATCACCTGTGAGTACGACTGTACACGTTACTATACTCGTAGTTTACAGGTCTGGCGAAGCTGAGCGTTGGTCGCGACATTCCGACAGTTGTACAGGAAGAAACCGGGCTAACAAACAACGAGGCAAAGAGAAGCAACGGCAGAACCGCTACAGAGACTTCACCTAGTGAGTACGCCGGTACACCTTTACTAGACTCGTCGTTTACAGGTCTGGCGAGCGGAGCGTTGGTCGCACAGTTCGAAGTTGACAGGAAGAAGACCGGGGCTACAACCACGAGGCTAAAGAAGAACAACGGCAAGAACCGCTACAGAGAATATCACCTTGTGAGTACGACTGTACAATTACTAGACTCGTATTTTACGTGTCTGGCCGGCGGAGCGTGGTGCAAGTTCGAACAGTTGTACAGGAAAAACCGGGGCTAACACTCACGAGGGCAAAGAAGAACAACGGCAAACCCCTACAGAGACATATCACCTTGTGAGTAACGACGGTACACATTACTAGACTCGTCTGTTTACAGGTCTGCGAGCGGAGCGTTGGTCTCGACAGTTCGAACGTTGTACTGAAGAAAACCTGGGGCTAACAACCACGGGCAAGAAGAACAACGGCAAGAACCGCTTCAGAGACCATATCACCTTGTGAGGACGAACTGTACACATTACTAACTCGTAGTTTAAGGTCTGGCTAGGCGGAGCGTTGGTCAGCACAGTTCGAACATAGTTGTACAGGAAAGAAAAAACCCCGGGGGGGGGGGGCTAACAACCAACGAGGCCAAAGAGTCACAACGGCAATTAATCCGCTACAGAGCATATCACCTTGTGAGTACGACTGTACACATTACTAGACTCGTAGTTTACAGGTCCTGGCGAGCGGAGCGTTGGTCGAATAAAAAAAGGTGGGGGTTCGAACAGTTGTAGCCGGAAAGAAACCGGGCTAACACCAACGGGCAAAGAAGAACAACGCTTAACCGCTACAAGACATATCACCTTGTGAGTACGACTGTACACATTACTAGACTCGTAGTTTACAGGTCTGGCTAGCGGAGCGTTGGTCCGCACAGTTTTCGAACAGTTGTACAGGAAGAAACCGGGTCTAACAACGCAACGAGGCAAAGAAGAACACGGCAAGCCGACTACAGAGAATATCACCTTGTGGAGTACGACTTTACACGTTAACTAGACTCGTAGTTTACAGTCTGGCGGCGGAGCGTTGGTCGCACAGTTTCGAACAGTTTGTACAGGAGCAACCGGCTCGCTAACAACCACGGGCCAAAGAAGCACACGGCAAGAACCGCTAACAGAGACATAATCACCTTGTGAGTACACTGTACACATTACTAGACGCGTAGTTATACAGTCTGGCGGCGAGCGTTGGTCGCCACCGTTTTCACAGTTGTACAGGAAGAAACCGGGGCTAACAACCAACGAGCAAAGAAGACAAACGGCAAGAACCTGCTACAGAGAACATTCCCTTGTGAGTACGATGTAGCCATTCCTAGACTCGTAGTTTACAGGTCCTGGCGATCGGAGCGTTGGTCGCACATTTTTCGACCGTTGTACAGGTAAGAAACCGGGGGCTAACAACCAACGAGCAAAGAGAACACGGCAAAGAACCGCTACCGAGACATATCACCTTTTGAGTACGACTGTACACATTACTAGACTCGTAGTTTACAGGTTCTGGCGAGCGAGCGTTGGTCGCACATTCGACAGTGTAGCATGAATAAACCGGGGCTAACAACACGAGGCAAAGAATGTAACAACGGCAAGAACCGCTACCGAGACATATCACCTTGTGAGTACGACTGTACCATTACTAGGACTCGGTAGTTACAGGTCTGGCGAGCGGAGCGTTGGTCTCACATTCGAACAGTTGTACAGGAAGAAAACCGGGGCTAACAACCCAACGAGGCCAAAGACGAACAACGGGCTAAGAAACCGCTACAGAGACATATCACCTTGTGAGTACGACTGTACACATTACTAGACTCGTATTTACAGGTCTGGCGAGCGGAGCGTTGGTCCGCACAGTATCTAACAGTTGTAGCCGAAGAAACCGGTGCTAACAACCAACGAGGCAAAGCAGTAACAACGTCAGGAACCGCTACAATACATATCACCTTGTGAGTACGACTGTAATACACATTACTAGACTCGTAGTTTACAGGTCTGGCGAGCGTGAAGCGTTTGGTCGCCCAGTTCGCAACCGTTGTACAGGAAGAAACCGGGGCTAACAACCAACGAGGCAAGGAAGAAGACAACGCACGAACCGCTTCAGAGACATATCACCTTGTGAGTAGACTGTTACACATTCTAGACTCGTAAGTTTACAGGTCTGGCGGGCGGAGCGTTGGTCGCACAGTTTCGAACAGTTGTACAGGAAGAAACAGGGGCTAACAACGCAACGAGGCAAAGAAGAACAACGGCAGAAACCGCTACAGAGACAATATCAACCTGTGATTACGACTGTAGACATTACTAGACTCGGAGTTTACAGGTCTGGCGAGCGGGCGTTGGTCAGCACAGTTTGAACAGTTTGTACAGAAGAAACCGGGGCTAACAACCAACGAGGCAAAGAAAACCACGGCAAGAACCGCTAGCAGAGACTATCACCTTGTGAGTACGACTGTAAACCATTACTATGACTCCGTAATTTTAGATGTCTGGCGAGCGGGATCGTTGGTTCGCACAGTTCGAACAGGTTGTACAGAAGAAACCGGGCTAACAACCAAGGCGGCACAGGAGAACAACGGCAAGAACCGCTACCAGAGACATATCACCTTTGTGAGTTACGACTGTACACGAATACTAGATCGTAGTTTACAGGTCTGGCGAGCGGGAGCCCGTTTCTTTTTTTTTTTTTTTTTTTTTTTTTTTTTTTTTTGGGTGTCGCACAGTTCAACAGTTTACAGGAAGAAGACCGGGGCTAACAACCAACGAGGCAAGAAGAACAACTGGCAAGAACCGCTCAGAGACATTCACCTTGTGAGTGGACGACTGTTACACATTACTAGACTCGTAGTTTACAGGTCTGGCGAGCGGAGCGTTGGTCACACAGTTCCGAACAGTTGTACATGCATAAACCGTGGCTAACAACCAACGAGGGCAAAGAAGAACAACGGCAAGAACCGCTACAGAGACATATCAACCTTGTAGTACGACTGTACACATTACTAGACTCTTAGTTTACAGTCCTGGCGAGCTGGAGCGTTGTGTCGCACATTCAGAACAGTTGTACAGTAGCAACCGGGGCTAACAACCAACAGGCCAAAAGAAAGAACAACGGCAAGAACCGCTACAGAGACATATCACCTTTGTGAGATACTACTGTACACATTAACTAGACTCGTAGTTTACAGGTCTGGCGAGCGGAGCGTTGGTCGCACGTTCGAACAGTTTTACAGGAAGAAGACCCGGGGCCTAACAACCAACGAGGCCAAAGAAGAAACAACGGCAAGAACCGCCTACAGAGACATATCACCTTGTGAGTACGAAATGTACACATTACTAGACCTCGTAGTTTACAGGTCTGGCGGCGGAGCGTTGGTCGCACCCCCAAAAGTTTCGAACAGTTGTACAGGAAGAAACCGGGGCGAACAACCAACGAGGCTAAGAAGAACAACGGCAGACCCGTACAGAGACATATACCTTGTTAGTACGACTGTACACATTACTACTCGTAGTTTTACAGGTCCTGGCGAGCGTAGCGTTGGTCGCACAGTTTTCGAACAGTTGTACAGGAAGAAACCGGGGCCTAACACCAGGAGGAGGGTAAAAGGCCAAAGAAGAACAACTGCAAGAACCGCTACAGAGACATATCACCTTGTGAGTACGGCTGTACACATTACTAACTCCGTAAGTTTTACAGTCTGGACGGAAAAAAGCGGGAGCGTTGGTCGCACAGGTTCGAACAGTTTTACAGGAGAAACCGGGCTAACAACAACGAGGCAAAGAAGACAACGGCAAGACCGCTACAGAGACCATATCACCTTGTGAGTACGACTGTACACATTACTAGCACTCGTTATTTACAGGTCTTGCGAGCGGAGCGTTTGTCGCACAGTTCGAACAGTTTTTGTAACAGTGAAGAAACCGGGGGGGCTAACAACCAACGAGGCAAAGGAAGAACATACGGCAGCCGCTACAGAGATCATATCCCTTTTGAGTACGACTGTACACGATACTAGACTCGTAGTTTACAGGTCTGGCGAGCGAGCGTTGTGTCGCACAGTTCGAACATTTGTACCTGAAGAAACCGGCTAACAACCAACGAGGCAAAGAAGAACAACGGCAAGAACCGCTACAGAGACATATCACCTTGTGAGTACGACTGTACACATTACTAGACTCGTAGTTTACAGGTCTGGCGAGCGGAGCGTTGGTCGCACAGTTTGGAACAGTTTGTACAGGAAGAAACCGGGTCTAACAACCAACGAGGCCAAGAAGAACAAGGCAATAAACCGCTACAGATGTACATATCACACTTGTGAGTACGACTTGTACACATTACTAGACTCGTAGTTTACAGTCTGGGCGAGCGGAGCGTTGGTGTCGCACAGTTCGACCAGTTGTACAGGAAGAAACTCGGGGCTAACACCACCGATGCAAAGAAGCACAACGGCAAGAACCGCTACAGAGACATATCACCTTGTGAGTAAAACTAGACACATTACTAGACCTCGTAGTTTACCGGTCTGGCGAGCGTAGCGGTGGTCGCACAGTTTCGAACAGTTGTACCTAGAAGAAACCGGGGCTAACACCAACGAGGCGAAAGAAGAACAACGGCAAGACGTACAGAGAATATATCACCTTGTGAGTACACTGTTACACCTTAACTAGACTCCGTAGTTTACAGGTCTGGCGAGCGGAGCGTTGGTCCGCACAGGTTCGAACAGTTGTACAGGAAGAAAACCGGGGCTTAACAACCACGGCAAAGAAGAACAACGGCAAGAACCGCTACAGACGGACTATCACCTTGTGAGTACGACTGATACACTTAACTATACTCGTCGTTTTACAGGTTCTGCGAGCGGAGCTTTGGTCCGCACCAGTTCGAAAGTTGTAGCAGGAAGAAACCGTGGCCTACAACCAACAGGCAAGAAGAACGACGGCAAGAACCCTACAGAGACAATATCACCTTGTGAGTAACACTGTACACATACTAACTCGTATTTACAGGTCTGGCGAGCGGCGTTGGTCTGAGAACACACAGTTCGAACAGTTGTACAGGAAGAAACCGGGGCTAACAAACACGAAGGCAAAGAAGAACAACGGCAAGAACCGCTACAGAACATATCACCTTGGTGGAGTACGGCTGTACACATTACTAGACTCGTAGTTTACAGGTCTGGCGCGCGGAGCGTTGGTCCGCACAGTTCGAATACAGTTGTACAGGAAGAAACCGGGGCTAACAACCACGCGGGCAAAGAAGAACACGGCAAGAACCGCTACAGAGACATATCACCTGTGAGTACGACTAGTACACCTTACCTAGACTCTTTATTTACAGGTCTGGCGAGCGAGCGTTGGTCGCACAAGTTCGAACAGTTGTTACAGGAAGAAACCGGGCTAACAACCAAACGAGGCAAAGAAGAACAACGGCGAAAAACTCGCTACAGAGACATATCACCTTGTGAGTACGACTGTACACATTACTAGACCTCGTAGTTTACTAGGTCTGGCAGCGGAGCGTTGGCGCCGTTGAACAGTTGTACAGAAGAACCGGGCTAACAACCAACGAGGCAAGAAACAACGGCAAGATACCGCTACAGAGACATATTCACCTTGTGAGGTACGACTGTACGCATTACTAAGACTCTTAGTTTACAGGTCTGGCGAGCGGAGCGTTGGTACGCACAGTTCGAAAAGTTGTACAGGAGAACCGGGCTATCACCAACGAAGGCTAAAGAAGAACAACGGCAAGAACCGCTACAGAGCCATATCACCTTGTGAAGTACGACTGTACACATTACTAGACTCGTAGTTTACAGGTCTGGCGAGCGGGAGCGTGGTCCGCACAGTTTCGCACAGTTGTACAGGATAAACCGGGGCTAACAACCAACGAGCAAAGAAGACAACGGCAAGAACCGCTACAGAGACATATCACTTGTTGAGTACGACTGTACACATTACTAACTCGTAGTTTACAGGTCTGGCGATCGGAGCGTTGGTCGCACGTTCGAACATTGTACGGAAGAACCCGGGCTAACAACCACGAGGCAAAGACAACAACGGCAAGAACCGCTACAAGACATATTCACCTTGTGAGTACGACTGTTACACATTACTAGACTCGTAAGTTTCAAGGTCTGGCGAGCGGAGCGTTGGTCACGCACAGTTCGAACAGTTGTACAGGAAGAAACCGGCTAACAACCACCGAGGCAAAGAAGACAACGCAAGACCGCTACAGAGACATTCACCTTGTGATACGACTGTACACATTACTAGACTCGTCGTTTACAGTCTTGGCGCGCGGAGCGTTGGTCGCACAGTTCGAACCATTTGTACAGCTAAAGGAGAAACCGGGGCTAAACAACCAACGAGGCAAGAAGAACAACGCAAGAACCGCTATCGAGACATATCACCTTGGTGAGTCGACTGTACAAATTACTAGACCTAGTTTACAGGTCTGGCGAGCGGAGCTGTCGCACAGTTCGAACATTTTGTAGCAGGAAGAAACCGGGGCTAACAACTCAACGAGCAAAGAGAACACTGCAAGAACCGCACAGAGACATATCACCTTGTGAGTACGACTGTACACATTACTAGACTCGTAGTTTTACCGGTCTGCGAGCCGGGAGCGTTGTCGCACAGTTTTTCGAACAGTTGTACAGGAAGAGAACCGGGGCTACAGCCACGAGGCAAAGAAGAACACGCAATAACCGCTACCGAGACATAATCCCTTGTGAGTACGACTGTACACTTACTAGACTCGTAGTTTTACAGGTCTGGCGGGCGGAGCGTTGGTCGCACAGTTCCGAACAGTTTGGTACAGGAAGAAACCGGGGCTAACAACCAACGAGGCAAAGAAGAAAACAACGGCAAGAACCGCTACAGAGACATATCACCTTGTAGTAGAACTGTACACATTATAACTCCGTAGTTTGTTACAGGTCTGGCGAGCAGGGGAAGAGCGTTGGTCGCTCAACAGTTCGACATTTTTGTACAGGAAGAAACCGGGGCAACACCCAACGAGGCAAAGAAGAACACGGCAAAACCGCTACAGAGACATATCACCGTTGTGAGTACGACTGTATACACATTACTAGACTCGTAGTTTACAGGTCTGGCGAGCGGAGCGTTGGTCGCACAATTCGACCAGGTTAACAGGAAGAACCGGCTTAACACCCAAAAAAACGGGGGGGGGAAGCAAAGAAGAACAACGGCAAGTAACCAGGCTACAGAGACCTATCACGCTTTGAGTACGACTGTACCATTACTAGACTCTTAGTTTACAGGTCTGGCGAGCGAGCGTTTCGCACGTTCGAACAGTTTTACAGAAGAAAACCGGGGCTAACAACCAACGAGGCAAAGACGAACCAACGGCAAGACCACTACTCACAGAGACATATCACCTTGTGAGTACGACCGTACACATTATAGCTCCGTAGTTTTACAGGTCTGGCGAGCGGGAGCGTTGGTCCGCACAGTTCGAACAGTTGTACAGGAAGACCCGGGGCTGAACACCAACAGGCAAAGAAGAACAACGCAAGAACCGCTACAGAGACATATCACCTTGTGAGTACGAATGTACACATTATTTTTTCTAGACTCGTAGTTTACAGGTCTGGCGAGCGTAGCGTTGAGTCGCACAGTTCGAACAGTTTGTAACAGGAAGAAACCGGGCTAACAACCAACGAGCAAAGAGAACAACGCAAGAACCGCTTCAGAGACATATCACCTTGTGGATACGACTGTACACATTACTAGACTCGTAGTTGACAGGTCTGGGCGAGCAGCTTTGGTCGCACAGTTTCGAACAGTTGTACAGGAAGAAACCGGGGCTAACAACCACGAGGCAAGAAAAAAGAAACAACCGGCAGAACGCTACAGAGACATATCACTTGTGAGTAAGACTGTAACACAATTACTAACTCGTAGTTTTACAGGTCCCTGGCGAGCGGAGCGTTGGTCGCACAGTTCGAACGTGTTGTACAGGACGCAACCGGGGCTCACCACCAACGAGGCAAAGAAGAACAACGGCAAGAACCGCTACAGGAGACATATCACCTTTTTTTTTGTGAGTACACTGTACCATTACTAGACTCGTAGTTTACAGTCTTGCGAGCGGAAAGCGTTGGTCGCACAGTCGAACAGTTGTACAGGAAGAAACCGGGGTGCTAACAACCCACGAGGCAAAGAAGAACAACGCAAGACCGCTACGAGACTATCACCTTGTGAGTACGCCTGTACACCATTACTAGACTCGTAGTTTATCAGGTCTGGCGAGCGTAGCGTTGGTCGCACAATTTCGAACAGTTGTACAGGAAGAAACCGGGGCTAACAAACAACGGGGGCAAAGAAGAACAACGGCACGAACCGCTATAGAGACATATCCCTTGTGAGTACAACCTGTACACATTGGCTACACTAGCTCGTAGTTTACGGTCTGGCGAGCGGAGCGTTGTGCCCACATTTCGAACAGTTGTACAGGAAGAAACGGGGCTAAACAAACCAACTAGGCAAAGAAGAACAACGTCAAGAACCGCTACGAGACTATCCCTTGTAGTAGACTGTACACATTACTAGACTCTTATTTTCAGGTCTGCGAGCGGAGCGTTGGTCGCCACAGTTCGACAGTTTGTACAGAAGAAACCGGGCTAACAACCAACGAGGCACAGAAGAACAACGGCAAGAACCGCCTACAGAGACATATCACCTTGTGATTCGACTGTAACACATTTACTAGACGTCGTAGTTTACAGGTCTGGCGAGCGAGCGTTGGTCCGCACAGTTCGAACCGTTGTAGCAGGCAGCAACCGGGGCTAACAACCAACGAGGCAACGAAGAACAACGCAAGAAACCGCTACAGAGACATATCAAACCTTGTGAGTACGACCTGTGACACATGTACTACTAAGACTCGTAGTTACAGGTCTGGCGAGCGGAGCGTTGTTCGCACAGTTTCGAACAGTTTTTTGTTGTTGTACAGGAGGAAACCGGGCTAACACCAGACGAGGCAAAGAAGAACAACGGCAAGACCGTACAGGACCATATCACCTTGTGAGTACGACTGTAACACATTACTAACTCGTATTTTACAGGTCTGGCAGCGAGCGTTGGTCGCACAGTTCGAACGATTGTACAGGAAGAACCGGGCTAACAACCAACGAGGCAAAGAAGTAACACCGGCAAGAACACCGCTACAGAGACCTATTCACCTTGTGAGTACGACTGTACACCGTTACTAGACTCGTAGTTTACAGGTCTGGTCGAGCGAGCGTTGGTCGCACGTTCGAACAGTTGTACAGAAGAACCGGTGCTACACCAACGCGGCAAAGAAGAACAACTGCAAGAACTCGCTTCAGAGAACCTATCACCTTGTGAGTACGACTGACACATTACTAGACTCTTAGTTTACAGTTCTGGCGAGCGGAGCGTGTCGCACAGTTCGAAACAGTTTTACAGGAAGAAACGGGGCTAACAACCACGAGGCTCAAGAAGACAACGCAAGAACCGCTACAGAGACATATCACCGTGTGAGTACACTGTAACACATTACTAGACTCGTAGTTTACAGGTCTGTCTGAGCGGAGCGTTGGTCTCCCAGTTTCGAACAGTTGTACAGGAAAAACCGGGGCTAACCCAACGATGCAAAGAAGAACAACGGCAAGACCGCTACAGAGACATATCACCTTGTGAGTACGCTGTAACACATTACTAGACTCGTAGTTACAGGTCTGGCGAGCGGAGCCGTTGGTCGCACAGTTCGAACAGTTGTAACAGGAAGAACCGGGGCTAACAACGCCACGCTGCTAAAGAAAGAACAACGGCAAGAACCGCTCAGAGACATATCCCCTTGTGAGTAGCGACTGTACACATTACTAGACTCGTGTTTACAGGTCTTGGCGCGCGGAGCGTTGGTCGCCAGTTCTCACAGTTGTACAGGAAGAAACCGGGTCTACAACCAACGAGGCAAAGAAGAACAACGGCAAGAACGCGCTACAGAATACCATATCACCTTGTGAGTACGCTGTGACACAATTACTAGACTCGTAATTTACGGTCTGGGGAGGGGAGCTTTTGGTCACACAGTTCGAACAGTTGGTACAGGAAGAAACCGGGGACTAACAACCAACGAGGGCAAAGAAGAACAACGCTGAAGAACCGCTACAGAGACATATCACCTTGTGAGTACGACTGGACCATTCTAGACTGCGTAGTTACATGTCTGGCGAGCGAGCGTTTGGTCCCGCACAGTTCGAACAGTTGTACAGGAAGAAACCGGGGCTAACAACCTAACGCGGCAGACGCAGCACAGCGGCAAGGAACCGCTACAGAGACATATCACATTGTGAGTAGCGACTGTACACATTACTAGACTCGTAGTTTACAGGTCTGGGGAGCGGGACGTGTGGTCGCAGAGTTTCGCACAGTTGTACTGAAGAAAAAAAAACCGGCTAACACCACGAGGCAAAGAAGAACAACGGCACGAACCGCTACAGAGAACATATCACCTTGTGATTACGACTGTACACATTGCTAGACCGTAGTTTACAGGTCTGGCGAGCGGAGCGTTGGTAGCACAGTTCGAACAGTTGTACAGGAAGAAACCGGGGCTACAACCAACGAAGGCAGCAGAACAACGTGCAGAACGCGCTACAGAGACATCATCCCTTGGTGATTACGACTGTTACCCATTACTAGACTCGTAGTTTACAGGTCCTGGCGAGCGGAGCGTTGGTCGCTACAATTCGAACAGTTTTGTACAGGAAGAAACCGGGGCTACACCACGAGGCAATAAGAACAACGGCTAAGCACCGCTACAGAGACATATCACTCTTGTGAAGTACGGACTGTAACATACTAGACTCGTAGTTTACAGGTCTGGCGAGCGGGCGTTGTCGCACAGTTCGAACAGTTTGTACAGGAAGAAACCGGGGCTAACAACTAACAACGAGGCAAAGAAGACAACGGCAAACCGCTACAGAGACATATCACCTTGTGAGTACGACTGTACACATGTACTAGACTCGTAGTTTACAGTCTGGCGACGAGCGTTGGTCGCACAGTTCGAACCAGTTTGTAGCGGAAGAACCGGGCTACACCAACGAGGCAAAGAAGAACACTGCAATAACCGCTACAGAGACATATCACCTTGTGAGTAAGCGACTGTACACATTACTAGTACTCTTAGTTTTAACAGGTCTGGCGAGCGGAGCGTTGGTCCGCACAGTTCAACAGTTTGTACAGGAAGAAACTCGGGGCTAACACCAACAGGCAAGAAGAACACGCAAGACCGATACATAGACCATATCACCTTGTGATACGACTGTACACATTTACGAAGACTCGTAGTTTAGCAGGTCTGGCGAGCGGAGCGTTGGTCGCACAGTTCGCACAGGGGGTGGAGTCAGGAGAAACGCGGGGCTAACAACCAACGAGGCAAGAGAACAACTTCAAGAACCGCACAGAGACATTCACCTTGTGAGTACGACTGTACACATACGAGACTCGTAGTTTTTTACAGGTCTGGGGAGCGGAGCGTTGGTCGCACAGTTCGCACATTTGTACAGGAAGAAACCGGGCTAACAACCAACGGGCCAGACGAACAACGGGCAAGAACCGCTACAGAGACATATCACTTGTGAGTACACTGTACACATTACTAGACTCGTAGTTTACAGTTCTGGCGAGCGGAGCGTTGTCGCACAGTTCGAACAGTGTACAGGAAGAACCGGGGCTAACAACCACAACGAGCAAAGAAAGAACACGGCAAGAACGCTACAGAGACATATATCCACCTTGTGAGTACGACGGTTACACATAATAGACTCGTAGTTTACAGGTCTGGCGAGCGGAGCGTTGGTCGCACAGTTCGAACAGTTTTACAGGAAGTAAACCGGGGCTAACAACAACGTGGCAAAGAAGAACAACGGCATTAAGAACCGCTACAGAGACATATCACCTTGTGAGTCGACTGTACACATTACTAACCTCGTAGTTTACAGGTCTGGCGAGCGAGGCCGTTTGGTCGCACAGTTTCGACCGTTGGTAACAGAAGAAACCGGGCTATACACCACGAGGCTAAAGACGAACAACGGCAATAACCGCTACAGAGGAAAACAATGTAGTCCCTTGTGGTAAAGGTTGTACACTTACTAGACTCTAGTTTTACGGTCTGGCGAGCGGAGCGTTGGTCGCACAGTTCGAACAGTTGTACAGGAAGAAACCGGGGCTACAACCAACGGGCAATAGAATAACAACGGCAAGAACCGCTACAGAGACATATCACCTTGTGAGTACGCTGTGTACCATTACTAGACTCGGATTTTTACAGGTCTGCCGAGCGGACGTTGGTCGCACAGTTCGAACAGTTTGTAACAGGAAGAAACCGGGGCCTAACAACAACGAGCAAAGACGAACAACGCAAGAACCGGCTACAGAGACATAATCACCTGTGATCGACTGTACGCATTACTAGAGCTCGTGTTTACAGGTCCTGCGCGCGGAGCGTTGGTCGCACAGTTCGAACAGTTTTGTAACAGTAAAGAAACCGGGGCTAACAACCAACGAGGCAAAGAAGAACAACGGCAAGAACCGCTACAGAGACATATCACCTTGTGAGTAAACGACTGTACATCATTACTAGACCCATCGTGAGTTTTAACATGTCTGGGAGCGAGCGTTTGGTCCGCACGTTTCGAACGTTTGTAGCAAGGAGAAACGCGGGGGTCATGAACAACCAACGAAGGCAAAGAATAACAACGGCAAGAACCGCTACAGAGACCATATCACGCTTGTGAGTACGACTGTCCACATTACTAGACTCGTAGTTTTACAGGTCTGGCGAGCGGAGCGTTGGTCGCACAGTTCGAACAGTTGTACAGGAAGAAACCGGGGCTAACAACCAACGAGGCAAAGAAGAACAACGGCAAGAACCGCTACAGAGACATATCACCTTGTGAGTACGACTGTACACGATACTCGACTCATGGTCAGGGTCCGTTGTTCGTTAACAATAATTTATTTTTTGTTTTTTTTTTCCCCCCCCTCTTTAGTGTTATTGTTCCCAAATAATTAGTATAACTATGAACCACTAAAAGTGAAAAACTGTGTGTATATTGTCCATTGTACCCATGACATCAGCTACATTGGAGTTGAGTGCATCATAATCTTGACTCAGGAATGTGTAAACAGTGACTTTGGAGCTAGAGATGGGTCGTTTGAACGTGCATGTAGAGTTTAAACGTTTAGAGTTTTATGTAAACGTTATAGTAAAAAACAAAATATTATTTTATCACTTTTGGAGCCTACACAAACACAGGCTAACAAATTAGGCCAAAATTTTCTAAAGGTGCATAGGGCCTAATTTTGGTGGAGGTGGGACTGTATTAAGGCATCTTGTCTACGTTACACATGGTGGAAGTGCCGGGTCATTAAATGCAAGTGTGTGAATAAAACCGTTGTTAATTACTCGTCGGCAGGTCATTAAGTACAAAATTACGATTTTTGTTGTGAAACTTAGGCCTCTGCCCACCTAAAATTTATATTTTAAAAAAAAATGAAAACAGGGCTTAAAAAATTTTTAAGGGGTTAAACGTTTAGGAAATTAAACGCTTTTTCCCATCCTTATTCGGAGCCTTTCTAGCAACGAGCCACACAATAAATTCTATGGTTGTTTGGAATTAGCCTTGTTTATTTTGGCATCGCCCGCAGTTGGAATCAGGTCCAACATTTTGGACGTTGTTTCCCATTTAAAATGTTGGTCTCTTGTTGGCCATTGTTCGGTTGTCGATGGGATCGGTGCCAACAGAGTTGAATTAGTCTGCTTTAAATTAAAGTCCCCAACTGAAATTTAGTTACGTAGGCCTATGTGACTAAGTGGGTAAACTCTAAAATACAAATTTATTTATTTCATTTATGTGTTTAATGTTTATTGTTGTTGATCTCTGCACAGTTGATAAGGGATTGTCTTCTCAATGTACAGTCACCATAATACCTTGCTTGTAAACCTAAGCATTTTTTTTTTGTAGACAAACAATTTTATTTGTAAATATAGAATAGATGTAGGCCTACTACGCTAGTCGTACTAAGTGTGAAGTTACATAGGCCTATATTTTGTAGCCTACTATTAAAACATTTCAGTGGAGCTTTATAGAAATATTTATTTATAATGATTAATAATGCAGAATATCTTGTTTTGTTGGTGACCATGATCTCGTCTCTGCATTTTATGGTTTTCTAGTAGAGACTAGGGATGACATGGCATAATCGATTAATCGATTCCTGTCTGCAACGATTCCAAATTGGTGCAATCGATTTCTCACCAGACAGCTTATACGTTCGCGCGTCGTGTTTTGGGGCATGGCAGAGCAGTGATCCACGTGTCTACTGACCCTCCCTCTCCAGCCAGATGCCGATCGTACACAAAGGCAGGCAGTACGGCCAACAGATGACGGCGCAACATTGCGAAATACATCGTTTCGTGACGTATTGCAAGCAAGACACGCCTTCACGGGCTCCGCGGAAATATTGCCGCATATCAAGGGTTCCACGGAAAATGAACACCAAAATAACTGTAGGCCTAAAGTTTTTTCTTGGGAATCGATTCCGAATTGATTCTTATGTGTCATACATAATGATCGATTCCATTTTTTGGAATCGATGTCATCCCTTTTAGAGACGTGCCTCTGTTCCCTCGTGGCAGGTGGAGAGGCATCCATTTATCTTTAAGACTTGAACATTTCATCAGTTCCTATAACTTCCATTAGATTCTAAAGGTAATTTGTCAACTTGTCCACCAGGCTAGTTAAACAAGATATTTCATGATCCGACCGTGCTCCAACTTCTACCCCTCTAATCCCGACTTTATTGTGTTCTAGATGACACGACACGAGTTATTCTCACCGGAGGAACAACCGGCGATTACATCAATGCCAACTACGTCAACATGGAGATCCCGAGCTCGGGAATCATCAACCGATACATCGCCACGCAGGGTAAGTGTTGGTTCAGCGAGATCGGATGTTCGATTTCAAAACTATAGAATCGAATAATCTTGGGAATACAAATTAGTATAGGCCTAAGCAGCTTTGAGTAGCACACAATCAGTTGGTGATTGGTTACTTTTAGAGGTGTGCAAATTGTGATTTTCAGATTAGAATTGAATACCTATTACTTGATGATTCAAAGTTCAAATATTGAATATTTTCTGTTGAATACACGGGTTCTCGATAGATCACCGAAGTTAAGCAACATTACCCTGTATGATTTGCCAGAAGGACTTCGCCGTTCAGTAACCTTCAAAAATCGCCTACGACGTACCTGGCAACGCACTCACTCTGCCCATGACAAGACCGCTTACAACAGAGCATCAACAGCTCTCAAGCGTGATATTGCGGCCTTCCGATCTGAACTCTGGGATGCTACGGTAGCGGGTCTCGATGTCTCCGGTAAATCTTACTGGCGTATGGCTCGTGCCCTACAACGTATTCCACAGGCGGACCCACCGATTCAGGGACCACAAATCTTGGCATGCAGCTCTGTGGAAAAAGCGAACGTCCTGGCAGACTCGCTGGAGGCCGCATTTACCTTGAACCCACCTACAGCCTCTACACCACAAGTGGAGGAGCAAGTACTCCAGTGGTCACAAACTCACCACGTTCCACTCCCTCTACCAGATGGAGCGGGATGCACATTTGAGGAACTGCTCCAGATTGCAAAGGACCTTCCACACAACAAGGCTCCATGAGATGATGGCATCACGGCACAAGTTGTTCTCCAATTGTCAATGCGAGCAGCAAACACGATACATGCTATTTTCAATGCAGTTCTTAAACTTCAACATTTCCCAAGCTCTTGGAAAAATGCCAAGGTCATTACATTTCTGAAACCGGGAAAGTCTGCTCGGGACCCTACGAGCTATCGCCCTATCAGCCTCCTGTCTGTGTTATCCAAGATGCTGGAGCGTGTCATCCTAGTCCGTCTACAACGTCACATAGACGACTCGAACGTTCTCCCGGACGAACAATTTGGATTTCGAGCAAAGCACTCCACAATACAAACAGCTAACGAGGATAACTGATAAGATAACAGATGGTTGGAACAGCGGCTGTGCGTCAGCGGCGGTATTCCTTGACGTCTCCAAGGCATTTGATCGTGTGTGGCATGTTGGACTCATTCACAAACTTGTACACTTTCAGTTCCCTGATTATCTAGTCCTGCTTATTCAATCCTTCCTCACTGAGCGTACTTTCTACGTATCAAAAAATTCTGTCTCCTCCTCACAGCGCCCAATTCTTGCCGGAGTACCTCAGGGTTCGGTGCTGAGCCCTGCTCTATTTAATGTCTTCACAGCCGACATGCCACCTCCGCCGGAAGGTGTTACCTCGGCAATGTTTGCTGATGACTTCGTGGCTCTGTCAACTAATCGTCGCCCATGGATCGCAGTTCGCGTTGGACAACGTTACCTTGACACTATTTCAGACTGGTACGCAAATTCACGCATGGCCCTCAATGTGGAGAAGACTTCAAGTACTCTCTTCTCATGGTCTAGAAAACGGCCTCCTCCTCGGTTACGTCTCAATGATGTCGCCATACCATGGGCACCGACCAATAGATGCCTGGGCATAACTTTAGACCGTAAACTTACGTGGGGCCCACATATCCGGTCAGCAACTCAGAAGGCAACCGGTAAACTCGTCTCTCTGTACCCCCTTCTGCGGAATGCACAGCTCTCGGTAACGGCCAAGCTCCGCCTCTACACGTCTGTAATCCGTTCAGCGGCGTTATACGCATCTCTTGTCTGGGGAGGATGTGCAGCATCCCACCGCAACCGACTACAAGTGGTGCAAAACAAGATTCTTCGTGTGTCCCTTTCTCTCCCTCGCTGGACACGAATGTCTGAGGTTCACGCTGACCTCGGTCTGCAAACCGTCAACCAATGCATTGCTGCACAAGCTGCCAGATTTTACGCATCTCTAGAAGCGGTACCAAATCCCCAGGTTTCTGCACTGCCCACATTATTCCGAGAAGAAGCGACGTATTCCCGCGCCCCATTGCAGCTCTTGGACCTCG
Organism: Sweltsa coloradensis; assembly: GCA_024449915.1. Taxonomy (NCBI): domain Eukaryota; kingdom Metazoa; phylum Arthropoda; class Insecta; order Plecoptera; family Chloroperlidae; genus Sweltsa; species Sweltsa coloradensis. Next base: position 1,157 of record JAMZAV010001957.1, on the reverse strand, counting down.
TTTCTTGCCTCCACGTCGTCAGGTACGGCTTCTGCGGGCTCGTCAACGTCTCATCGCCGGTCGTCGTCGAGTGGGTGTAGTGGATCCATGACTAAGACCTCCGTGACGATAAAAATAACTCTCCTTGGATGTCTCTTGTGGGACTTTTCTGCCACGGATGCAAATCCTAGAAGTTTGTTGCCATTTTCAAGTTCCGGCGGTATTTTACCGAAATCAACGGTGCCTGTCACCAATTACCATGCAGCACAAGGACGCTGTTCATCGCCCAACTCTGGCACACATCAGATTTTTAGTTATAGGTGCTTCGCACCAGGCACTAAAACTACCAGGGGAGAGGCTTCGAGCCCCACGACCATTCCCCAAACAGAAGAAGATAGTTAAGCAACATCCAACAAGGGATCCTCTCCCTGCCCATCCTTTTCATATGTCCAAACTAGGGATGACATGGAAGAATCGATTAATCGATTCCGGATCTATTCCTGTCTGCATTGAAACCAAATTCGAGGAATTGATTACTCACTAGACAGTTTAAACCTTTGTGCATTGTGTTTTGGGGCGTGGAGCGATGGACCACGTGTCTACTGTCCCTCCCTCAACAGGCGTCGACGCAACGTTGCGAAATACGTTGTTTCGTGACGTGTGGCGGGCTAGATCACGCCTTCACGGGCTCCGTGGAAAACGACCACCAAAATAACTGTGCATACAATTAAAAAGTTTTTTTGGGGGAATCGATTCCGAATCGGTTCTTAGGTCACAATGATCGATTCCAATTTTTTTCAATCGATGTCATCCCTACTCCAAACCATGCTAGACGTTCTCTTCCTGGTTTATCTCTCCAGTCCCAGTTCTGTTCTGATTACACTACTTTTCATCTTGTCCATCTTGGTAACTCCCTTGACACTTCTTAAGAACTTCATTTCTGCTGTTTCCAGCTGACTCTCTTTGTGTTATTATTTATTGATGGTCTGGTATGTGTCTAGGGCCGCTACCCAGCACCGTGGGAGACTTCTGGCAGATGGTGGTGGAGGCTCAGAGCACGCTGGTGGTGATGGTGACGCCCCTGGTGGAGCGAGGGCGCACCAAGTGTCACAAGTACTGTGTGTGATATATGTATGTGTCTAGGGCCGCTACCCAGCACCGTGGGAAGTACTGGTGTG